>JAKMXC010000175.1:0-93860 GCA_025328345.1 Colletotrichum sp. SAR11_59
CCCGCGGGGCGGGCCCCCCCGGTGGTCGCCGGGCCGCCGGCGGGGGGGCGCGGGGGCGCCCGGGGGCGCGGGGGGTGGGGGGGCTGTGGGGGTGGTGGCGCCCTCAGAGCCGGTGCAGTCGCCGTCGGAGGTCTGGCCGAGGAGGTTGGCAGTGTGGTCCTCGCAGGCGTTGGGCCAGGTGACGGGGCCAGGGGCGGTGTAGTTCTTGGGGGCAGGGTAGTAGATGTTGATCAGGACACCGGGCTCGTTGCCAGTGTAGCCGCCGGGGAACTTGATGGTGGGAGCAGGAGTCTCAGAGCCAGTGCCGGTGACGGTGACCTGGGCGCAAGCAATGTAGTACTGAGCACCTCCGGCGGTGCCAGCTCCGTGAAGGCCAATGTGCTCAGCGCGGATGAGGTAGTCTCCCGAGGGAGTCTCCTTGGGGACGGTGAAGGTGAAGTTGTGGATGCCCGCGTAGTTGACGGAGGAAGCCCACTGGAGGCCGGCGTCGGTGATGTCGGAGGTGGTCAGCTCGTAGACCTTGAACCAGTCGCCGTCACCCTTGTACTCGGCGGCGGAGGAGGGGGCCTTGGACATGTAGACCTGGAGGGGGCCGGGGTGGCCCATGTCGTTCTCGACGATGAAGCCGACCTCGTCGCCGGCGTTGATGGCCTTGGTCTTGGTCTTGGCCAGGACGTCGTCGTCGTTGCCGCCCTTGTTGCAGACAAAGTCCTCGGAGGCGACGTCGGTGACGGGGGAGTTGGAGTTCTTGGCCTCACGGACGAACTCGTAGCGCTCGGTCTCCTCACCGTTGACGATCAGGGTGGGGAAGACGTAGTGGGCGGTGGCCTGGGACACGAGGGCCGCGGCGGCGAGGAATCCGTAGGTACGCATGTTGATCGGTGTGTTTGGGGTTGTGTTGGTAAAGAGAGTTGGTTGATGGTTGTGGTGGTGAAGATAGGACGGGAAGAAAATGAAGCTTGATTTTCCACCAGGGAAGGTAAAGAACGAATGGTTTCAAAGAAAGAAAGTGGTTTGTACAATGACAAAAGACACAGCGATGGATGGTTGAGAACGAAGAAACAAGAGAGACTGGGCCAGGATGGTGAAGAAGAGATTGTCTTATATCTCGAGCCAACTCACTCACCCCTGGCGGCCGTTGGCCATCAACCGCTCATGGTATCCCATGCATACGGGCCTGACGAGAATCCTCCAGCCCCATCTCCCTGCTCATTTGGCTTCCTACTTCTGGGCATCGTGGGCCGTTGGCGCGAAAGGGGGCGCTTCACTCATGTTGTCTGCAGCCAGGGGCCCCGAAAGAAGCTGACTTGGACGACCAGAATCGAAAGGGCGAGGTTCGTTTGAAACATTGGAGCGACCCATACGCAGGATCCAATTCCACCAAACACGGTCCTCGCCGCCGGGGATGGGTCCCTGATCGGGTCACAACTAAAGTACGGTTGACGACATCGACCCCTGGAGGTGCCGCCCACGTTGGGGGCATCACGGTCGAGATGTGGTCGCCAAGCTTGGCTCATGCGCCGATTCCCATATCATCCTGTTCATCTAAAGTTGCCTGGAGAGACGCTCGCGTAGCGGACTCCCCTGCAGACCACAGCTCCTCGGCTGCGTGAGCCTGGCCTCGGTGCCCCGAATCGGTCGCTCATAGATTGCCCTCCATCCACCCAGCGACCTCTTTCGAATTAGCCGCTGGGCGAATTTCCTCTACCTGCATGCCCGTCAAGGCTTGTCGTGTTTGAGCGTTGGCAAATGTCAATTTCGGGCGACAAGCCAAGTTTGCTTGTCAATCCCCGGCGCCAGTGATCGGTGGCCGGTGGATAAACGTGAAGAAAAAATCGATATATAGCTTTGAGGCCTGTCAATATTGGTTTCCGTTCATCTGAACAATAAAGATAACCTTTCTTTGCGAAGAATCAACGCCAAGAGACATGTTTCCCCAGATCCAATATGTGTAACTTTCGTCTGAAGAAGAAGATCGCACCGCGGCAGTGATGCGCTGAACTCTGTCATGGTACCTGATCGACGCGCCCGTGGTGGCATTTCACCTGAAACATGGGTCAACCAGGGGGGCCGCTCTGCGATGGTGAAAAAAGCGCTGGCTGTGTGTTCCCTGCCGCAGATCACTTTACACGGGACGAAATTCCCACCAGAAAGAAAAAGGGAGTTCCACAGCTGTGCCGTGCCCACTGCCCACCGCCATCAATCGCCAGCGCTTGGCAATCTGTGGAAAGTTCGGTATCATCCAGAACGTGCCAGTCAGTCAGCTTAGGTTGCCAATTGCGAATCTCTCGGCTGTTACAGCCGAGACCTTTCTGCACCTGGATGGCTTGCAATTGGGCACTCTGCGTTGCGCGAAAGCGACGTGACGGCCACAGATGCAACCAGCATGGCGCCTGGTTGGAGGCATTATGTCAGCCCTGTCCAAGAACGATCCGGCGCTTCGCATTTCGAGTGAGAATAAAGAAAATAAAGTGCAGGTGCTAAGTGCCGCCCATCCGAAATATCATAACAGCCTTCGGTAAGAGCTGGGTCAGCCAGCTGTCCGGTGCTCCCATCCCGCGTTGATAGGCAACATCCCTGTCGCAGCTCTCTCTGGGAGCCGCTAGGGGCCTTAGTCAGACTTGAACCCAAGCAGCGCCGTCCCCTTTTCCCCCCCTCCCCTATCACGGAGGGGGGGGTTTGAGAAAGACAACGTTGGTCCCATCCGCAATCATCGCTAATATCAGGCTCCATGGGTGCAGGGAAGAGCCGATGGGATGACCGAGAGAGAGGGAAAACTCCGTCTAGCAAAATCACAGTCGTTGCGGCGGTGTCACAACCGCACAGTCATAGGCTCAGCAACCGAAAGCGACCCATTGTTTAAAAGCTCTGCCGGAACCCACCGATCCTGCGTATTTGACTGCTCCGCGCTCTTCGCATCATCGACCCGAAGGCAGTAATGATATGCCTATCGTGGGGATGCGATTCATTTCAATACAGAGGGTAGGTGGTGTGGTTTCAGGGCTGTCATCAGGTTGATGAAGTTATGGATGAGATCTTGATCGCTTGTGTTTTCGTCTTCTCCTCGCGCCAAGTTCTGCCCTTTGACTGTCGACTTGGGAAAGGTCGATCGACGGTATTGTACGAAGATTGCTTAAAAAGCTCAATGCCCTTCTGCTGGGGTGCATGTCGAGGGGAAAGGCTAGAGAAATAAGCATCTGTCAAGCCCACTTCGTGTTCTGTCTGGAGTTCCTAAAGTAGGGATGCGATATGTATCGCGTTTTCTTAGTAATATGTTGTATTAGTAAGCAAAAAACGTGTATTTTTTAGCAGTAGTATAACGTAGGGGTGTTTTTATTATATAATAAGCTAATCTGAAATAGGCTATTATAGCTCCTCTGCTATTACCTACTATAATACCTCCTCAAAATACTATAAGTTTAACTTAGATACTTTTTCTTAGCGAAATAAAGCTATTTCTAAGCTTTTTAGTATACTTTATATACGCTTGATTACTTAAGTATTAATATATATAAATATTAGTTTAGGCTGCTGACCTTGTATTGTGAAATTTGACTGGTATTGACTGCGAAAGCTAGACTGGTCCCCTCGCCCTCTGCTAACGACCTCCGGGTCACGTGACTACTTAGACATCTTCTTCGCCTCCACGCTCCTCCGTCAGACTTCGAACATCATAATGAGCCTCAACCGTCTTCCTCTAGCCGCCTCTATCTCCGTCGTCGCGCGTATGGGAGGATGTGAGGAACAGGCTTGAGGCCTCGTTCGAAGCAGCGGTTGAGTTCTTATACTATGGCCACGAGAACCCTTTTGGCCACGGTAGCGAAGAGTCATGCTGTTAAGTTTGCGCCCTCGAGTATAGGTTCAAGCTATCGCTAGGCTCTAGCTACGTTGCGAATAACGTTCTTGCGACGTCGTGAATAATGCTCTCGTTAGTACGTTTTGCTGCTCTGCTACTTACCTACTTACCCTCTTCTACTAGGGATAAGTTAAGCTAAGCGTTAACGACTAGTTATACTGAGATTTGTTTATTTACTTTATTGAGATTAGGTATAGGTTAAAGTGCTGCTATTAGGTTTAAAGTATAGGGAAAAAAAGTATAGAGTGAACTATAATACCTACTTATATAAGTTAACTAGACTGCTAATATAAATATTAGTTTATTGGTATACTTAAGTGTTAATTTATTATATAGGTAGCTATAGAGAAAATTTATTATTAAAAAAGACCTCTTAGAAGGTATAGAGTTAGTAATAATACTAAAAAGATATAAAGTAACCTTTATTAGTTTTAAACTTATACTTTTTATTACTTATTAAGCTTTAAATAGCTTTAGATTAATATATTAAAACTTAGTATTAAACTTAAAAATAGAATAGCTATAATAAGCTTATATAGTATAAGGTTTATAAGATATATAGTATAACTTATTAAATAGTATTAAATTAATTAAAAAGTATTTAATATAGTTAAGTATAAGTATATTTAACTCTTTTATTATTATAGATAAATTAAGTATTTATATAGCTTAGTTAGTATTATTAGTTTATTATATAAAGTATAAGTTATAAAGTTTATGAATATAAAGCTAGATTTAAGCTTCTTAGAGGCTAATTAGAATATTTAAAGCTTTAAATATTTACTAAGTAGGTAAAACTTTATACTACTAAAGTAGTATATACTTTAAGTAACTATAATTTACTTTAGAGAGTTATTAACCTTCTATAATAAGTTTAAAGAGAGCTTTTAGTACTTTAAGATACTCTTAAAAGTTACTATTAATAATATACTTAATAGCTTCTTTAACCTTTTTAGAGAAGTTAGTTTTTAAAATATAAAGTAATCTAATATAGTAAATAAGTACTTAATAGGATTAATTAAAGGATTAAATTACTTAACTTTAACTATTTTGATAAATAATAACTAATATAATTAATAACTTCTCATAACTAAAGAAATAGTATTAATAACTATAGAGGTAAGTATATTATAATTTAGAGGTATAAGAAGAGTTAATAATATAGAGGGCTTATTTAAACGTCTTCTTAAAATAAAGTATCTTAAGAAAGTTTTTAAATAGGAGCTAGAAGTTATAAGAGTTATAAAATATTTTAAAAATAAAAAGGTTAAAGTAATCTTTTAAAAGAGAGTAATAGCTTTTTATAATAAGAGCTATATTTATAGAAATAGTATTAAGTTAAAGTAAGTTATAATTAGAAATAGCTTATAGCTTAAGCTAAATTGAATTAATAATAGTTTTAATAGTATACTTTTCTTTACTTATATCTTAGGTATATTAATAAAAAGTAAAGTTATTAAGAAGCTATACATCTATATTAATAACTTAGTATAAAGCTATATTATTAAAGCTATTAAATATAATATTAATATAACTTAAGTTAGTAATTAGTTTATAGATTTCTTTTTTAATATTATTATAAATTAGATTAAAAACGTAATAAGTAAGAGTTTTATAACTAAGTAGACACTAAATAAATAAGAGTGAAGTAAAGAAAGCTTTAGTCTAAGAGTTCTTAAATATTATAAAGAGGTACTTATTATAAAAAACAGATAGAGTAGCTTTATACTTAAGCTCTTTAGAGGTTAATTACTTCTTTATAAGTATTAAAATAGTTAGAAAAGTTATAAAGAGTTATTACTACTTTTAGTATATTATAATTATCTAGTAAAGTAGGTAAGTATTAATATATTCTTAGGAATATATACTACTACTTATAGAGCTCTTTTAGTAGTATTTATATTAATAGTAAGTTAATTTATAAATAAAATTAAGTAATAAGTATTAAAACTAGGTGTAGATAAGGGGATTATAAGGGATACTTATATTAGTAGTAATAATAATAACGTAATATAGTAAGTTAATAATAGAGACTTTTAATATAAATAGGTTAACCTAGCTAAAAGTAGCTAATAGAGGTATTAATAGGTTAGATATAGTTAAATTTAGCGATAAAGTAGGTCTTTTTTAGACTAGAGGTAGTTATTCTAGCTAAAACTAGCTTAATTAGGACTAGTAGTATTATATTATATTTGTTGTTCTTTAGGTATAATATAGATATGTTGTTTTTTATGAAAAATATGTATTTTACCTATCCCTATCCTGAAGAAGTCGATAGGATACGCTTAATCGGGAATCGGAACACCAAGCGAGTGTCGGATCCGCAGCGGAGCCGATGTCGACGGCGTTGGATTTCGGGAACGCGGGACGGTGCCAATGGTGAGAATGACGCAGAGACTGTCATTTGGCCCGCAGTGGTTAGTGTGACGTGTGTGTCTCTCGACCGCCTGGCAAACCCGTGCCATCATCAAGATCAAGTCTCTACAATAAAATACAGGGAAGAAATTGGGTAAAATCGTAATAATTCTATTCTACTGGCTGTCTGGGTATCGTGTATGCTAGACAAAAACCAAAACCAAATACCCAAATGAACTATGACGCTTCATCAATCTTCCGTGCCTCTGCAGATGTGCACCTTGGTCCTCCGTCATAATGGTCGTGTCGATATGGATGCATTTCCCTCAACTTGTAATATACCCGCTGGAAATTGAATATTCATGCTCGGACGGAGCGATCCGCTCGCTCTACTCGTGATCCTTGTCTCCCCCCGCGGCCTGCGGCTGTCCCTTCTCAACCTCCTCTTTCTTATCTCCTCCCAGTTTGTACCACGGCCCGTGTATCGCACCAGCGCCGACGCCGACCAAGAGCCCGACCGCCGTCGTTGGAATGGCCGCGACGCCGCCAACGACCCCAGTCACGACGGTTCCCACACCGGCACCCAGCCCAACGCCCACTGTGGCACCGATGCCTGCGCCACCCAAGCCACCCTGCCAGATGCCGCTCTGCAGTCTTTGCGCGTCCCGCGACAGCGCCTTGGCTTTGTGGTCGTGCTCGGACGCCTCCGCTAGTATCTTGTTCTTCTCGTCGGCATCTTCGACGGCATCGCTGCGCTGGCGGGCCTCGTTGGCGGCTTCGGCTTCTTGTTGTGCCTTTTCGAGCTTCTCTGTGGCTTGTGCAAGGATCTGGTCCTGGCGGCTTTGCTTTTTTTCTTCGGGCGGTGGCGAGGAGGACATTGGACAAGAGGGGGGATGGTGCTCTGAGGTTGGAATGTGGATTTGTTAGGACGGGTCTGGAAATTCTAGAAGTTCGTCTGATTAAGATAGCTCGTAGTACTTTGTCTCTCTAAATATCAGAAGAGGAGTCCGCGTTGTTTTTAGAAGTCTTTGGTATCGTTAAGGTTTTAGCCACATTGACACCTGATCGCTGACATCACTCGCTTATTAGTGTCTCTTGCCCACCTATGATGTGGCTATGATCCGCCACACAGTGACGACCTTCGATTTTCTTAAATGCATGCACTTTCCGATATTGCATGAGACATCTGCTTATCCGCCAACTCGATACGCAACCAATTACGCCTAGGCATGAAAGTCTGCTACGGTTTGCGAGTACTGATGGATGATGTTTCATCCCCATTTGATAAATCACCTTGAATATGCGAATACACAATCGGTTCCGTCTCAAAAAGGAGTGAAAATCGTCAAGGCCTCCTTTGGTTGGTTTTGGGAAGCTTGGTTGATATGACCACAAAGCTGAATTGCGACCTTCTGCGATCTGGCTTTGGCGTGTCTGAACTCTTCAATTTGCACTTTACTAAAGGACACGGTCAAATTGAAGTTCAATGAGAAGGAGAATGATTCGGTCAAGCACTTCTTGCACTCACATACTTTTGCTATGGATTGCCAATTGCCAAGGCTATGCAGGCTTCGTATCGCCAAGAAAAACCGGCACCTCTCGTTGGCTGGACCCTCACTTGGCAGCACACCAACAGTACATCAGGCTTATTTTGTCGCGTTTCGGTTCTCGCGCAAACTTGGTGTAGGTATCCTTGAAAGCAACTGTGAAGAGCGTTTTTCATACGTAGAAAATCGAAATTTAATACGTTCCAAATCTCGTTCCATGGAGAATAGGTTCGCAAATGGTTTCGTGCTTTTTCCGTGCTAAAAAAAAAACCAACGCCGGCTTTGGAGAGAAATACAAGATTTAGAAAAAAGAATGTATCGTATGCGGAGTTTCAAAGGAGTTACTGGAGGAAAAGAATATCCTGGAAGACTGTACAAGCGCTTTGAGTAACAAATCGGCAAGTTGGGGACGAGGCATACCATGTAGACTTATACGGAAGACACGGACAAATGAGCTGGTTTACTTCGGCAAGACGCTTTCATATGGTATTTCTTCACGAATGTTGTGTGACACAGCATGTGCTTACTTGTGGCTTAGACTGCTCAAAACGCATGATGGCGCTCTACATTCTCGGCTCATTGGCCGTGATCCTCAATTCTGCCTTGCAGCTGAGAATGCCTGCCGGGGTAATCGGCTGTGTTGGCTGTGCATATGCATATTGACCTTCTCAACTTGATTGGGTTCGGTCAAATCCATGTGGACGATGAGGGCTTATCATTGGTTCTGAGCTCCGTTGAATTCCCTCAGTGCAGAGTTCACTCACCCATATAACATACTGCAGGCCACATCTGGCAGGCATCTCCAGACAAACTGTGCTCTAACAAGGCAACAAAAATGACCGAAGTCTTGGGTTTAGTAACCGCCATCGGCGCCATTCTTACATCCGGCTTTCAAGTTGCGACCGCAATTTCAACCATTGTGGATGGTCTTGGGACAGCGGGGGCGCAAGTTCAAGCGATCGCAGTTGAGACGCGAACGATTCTATTGACACTCCGCTCAATCAATCAGCATCTTATCAGAGCTTATCGCGTCACAACCGAGGTCGCAAATATCGTCGAAGATATCATCACGCTATGCAGGAAAGATATTGATGACATGAAAGAATGTATGGCGCCGTTACTTGGGAAGCGTGCCGAGGAGATGCTGCTGAAGCACAAACTGCGCTGGCTATTTGCCAAGTCCAAAGTCTCAACGAGGCAGGCTTCGCTGAACTCGTTAAAACTGACGTTGGGGCTTTTCCTGCAGGCCCTTAATCTCACGGAACAAGATCACATTGAGTTGGTCAACCTTCTACGGCTATGAACGGCAATAAGTTTACTAATAGATGTACAGGGACTATATGCAGGCTGTAGTCCGACAACAGATTTCGGAGTCTCAAAACGTCAAGAAGGCGTTCATGGAGGCTGGGAGAAGAGATCAAGCCCTTGAAAAGACGTACGAACCGTCTCAAAGCATCTCATCGCCGAAAATGATTGATCAATCTGGCCCTGCGGCCGAAAAGCTGCCGCAAACTATCCGGCACTACTACGGAGGATATTGAGGAAATTGACCGCGACAAATCAGTTAACGGGACAATGGTGAAAGTTCTACATTATCAGTCTGAAGACGGTAGCTCGGATGGAGAGGGCTTCGACCTTCTGCCGAGTCATCAGTCGCGGCTAGGCCAGACAAATTCGGCCATCAGCCTTATCGATGACATTTCTGACGACCAATTCATGGTTATCGCTGACCATATGCGCTTACAAAAGACCGTTTCGAGCTTTGCACTGGTTGTCATAAACCAGAGACAAGAGACAGGACCAGATGGTGCGGCGGAAGATACCCCCACTGTTGTACCTCCATCGGATAATCTTCCTGGAGCCCGGACGACATTTGATTCAAGCAGAAATGCTCAGCAGACACCTGGAGCGCGTCGTGGTGCAGCAGGACGCCACACGCCACAGTCTGAGAGTAGTGTATGGGAGCCTAGATACCCAGAAAACGCGGCTCCAGAATATCCACCTCCGCACTCAGGTCCCAGGCGCGGTGGCTCGGACAACCCGCATTTTGGCTCTTACCCCCCTTACCCAAGGTCGACTCCATCTCCCTCCGAATTCCAACCTCCCATGCCTGACACAGAAAAGTTGAGAATGCAGGAGGAGTTGGCATTGTTACGCAATGAACTAGCAAAACGTGAAGAGGAGGAAAAAGCAAGAGAAGAAATGATAAAGAGGCAGGAATTGGAGGAGAGTATTAGAAAAGACGCCGAAACCGCCATCGCAGGACAAATGGAAGAATTGCGGAAGGCTCAGGAAGAGATAGAGAAAGTCAAGCGTGAAGCTGAGCAGGGTGTCAGAGATGCGGTGGAGGCTGAGAGAAATGCAGAAGAACAAAGACAGAAGATTTACCAAGAGGCGACGATTCGTGCTGAAAGGGAGGCCAAACAAAAGTACGAGGAAGAAATGAGGGTCAAGGAAAAGGACGAACAGGAACTAAGGGCTGCAGCGGAAGCAAATAGCCAAAGCAGTTTATGAAGCTCTTTCGCCGAAAGAAAGTCGACCACCAAGGAAATCGGTAGAATAGAACTGGTTAGAGATGAGTAGGACGTCATGACAAGAGCGCCGCCACTTACAGATACGAATAGGAGCTTTTTACTTTGAAACCCCTTATGTTTGGCTAAGGTCCATCTCTGCCGCATCTACAGCGATGTTTTTAGCAATCTGGTAGACATAATAGACTTGTTCTTAGCTCTAAGTTAATAGGAGCTCGTCCTGCCCATGGACCGGGGCCGGTCCGTGTCCGGTGTGGGGCAAAGACGGGGCCCAACAACCGAGAGGGCCGGCAAATGCATCCCCGGGCCGTGTCTCCACGGCATATTCTGCTAGCCGATGAGCGGGAGCGACTTGCTAAAACATCACTTTTGAGCGAAACGACGTTTTGTATCCCCACAACAAACCCTTGGCATCGCAATTAGCAATGATTCGTCTCCAATATCCTTTTGACTGTGGGTCTCCCAGGAAGCGCTACGGAAACATGATTTGCAGGGGGTATTCGGCGGTCTGGCTGACCAAGTCTAGATCTAAGACACCTTCGACTGAGCAAGACTGACTTCCTTTAATCCGACAAACTCTGTCAGCTTGCTACTTGAGGAATTGGGTCATGAGGATCTTAAAGATACGGAAATAGCGCCCGGAAACAGACTGTGTCGGGCTTTTTCCTTTTCCCCGGATTTTGTTAATGCACGTCGCCGTAATCCCCCCGCACTCACCCCCACCGATGCTGACATGGTGATGGCATCGGCACCCTCTTATGTATCTCGTTTTGAATCTGGTCACTTTCTACGGAGTCATGGACAGTTCCAAATCACTGCTGAATCTAACACAAGATCTCTGTCAACATGCCAGATTCAAGATGAAAGTAACCCAACATTGACAGTCTTGGAGAATCTCCAAGAAGCAGTTCAGCCCAAGCAAGCTCCCTTGCTTAACCCCGCGAATTCAAGTGCGGAGAAGCAGGCAAACTAGCAGCGTGCCACCCGCCCTGCGTTAATGCACCCGCCCCCCAATCTGGGGTAATTCGAGCCGCCAGCGGGTCCCCCGAACTGCCCGTATCAAGGCATACTTTCAAGCTATTCGAGCAAGACGCATCCTTTCCTCCTAGGCGTCTCCAACACGGCCGCTTCTGTGATTTGCCCGGGACATTCCCCGCGAGACCCGCGTTGTGGTTTTGGAACCCCCGCGCGCGCCCGCCCAAACGGAGGGCAGCTGCTTGCGCACTATCGTCTGCAGCTGAGAGACAGGTTGAGACAGAACCCTGCGCGGGGGACAGACAGGAACCTCTGGTTTCCAACCTTGGTAGCTCCGCGGCCAACGAAACTCCACAGATTGGCGAAACTTGTTGAGTCGGACAGGGCGGACACCCGCATCTTTTGGCGCGAATTCGCACACAGAACTGCTTGTCTACGGGCGTACAGCAGCACTGAGGCCGATCTATCCCCGGACGAACCCCTCGTCCTACGTGTCGCGTTGAACCCCGTCAGGTGATGTCACGACTCAGCCTCCGGCGCGGAGGAACGGAAAGCTCTCAGTCTCCTTCGTGAGGGGTAGCATTGTTCATAAATGTAGCTTCTGGACCTCCAAGGTTGACGATAGCTTCGATTATCCCAGGCCCGGACTACTCTTTCGTACGCACGCACGGCTAGATCGTCCTATCCGCGAACACTGCACACACGCACGCACCATGGCTGGAGCATTTCCTCACAATGATCGGATCGAGCCCGGCTCGGTAAACCTTCCTGCCCGCCCGTATCCCCCATCTGTTCGCTCGACATCGGTTGATGCGGGGAAGGTGGCGGCGGACACCATCAACGCCTTCAACGCCGCGCTGCGATCAAAGAACTACAAGGCGCTCGCGGACCTGTTTGTCTCAGACGGCTACTGGCGCGACCACCTCTGTTTATCCTGGGACCTACGCACTCTCAAGGGGAGGGAAAAAATCCAAAAGCTGTTGAGCGATCGGTGTCGTCTTACCGAGGTAGCCGTCGATAAATCTACCGAATACCGAGCTCCCCACCTAGCTGCTCTTGACGCTCACGGCAAGGTCCAATGCCTGCAGTTCTTCATCAATGTCAACACCCAAGTAGGCCCAGGCCAGGGTGTTGTGCGTATGATCGAGTCCGATGGCAAGTGGGAGATTCTCAGCTTCTTCACCGCCCTCAGAGAGATCAAGGGCCATGAGGAGCCTCTCAGACACCGCCGTGAGAAGGGCGTTGAGCATGTCGGTATCCGAGACGGGAAGAACTGGAAGGAAAAGAGAGAAGACACAGTCAATTATACCGACACTGAGCCTACGGTTGTCATCATTGGTGAGTAGGCCGGTATCTCTTGCGGGAAGGAGATTGCTGACACACGAAAACAGGTGGAGGTCAGGCTGGGTTGACTGTTGCTGCTCGGTTGAAGATGCTCAATGTGAATGCATTGGTGGTTGATAAGCACGGTCGGGTTGGTGATAGCTGGCGCAAGAGGTATGGAAATCGCCACATTGGAGCTGAATTTTGCTGACTTTCGTGAACTGCAGATACCATCAGCTCGTTCTCCACGATCCTGTCTGGTACGACCACCTGCCGTACATCAGCTTCCCAGCAAACTGGCCCATCTTCACTCCGAAAGATAAGATCGCCGAATTCTTCGAGTCCTACGCCAATCTCCTCGAATTGAACGTGTGGACCTCGACGACAATGACCAAGTCATCATGGGACGACTCCAAGAGGCAGTGGACTCTGACCCTCGACCGCCAAAAGGTAGATGGCACGAAAGAGACTCGAGTCCTGCACCCGAGACATGTCATCCAGGCAACGGGTCACTCTGGAAAGATGTTCTTCCCCGACATTAAGGGCATGGGCAACTTCAAGGGCGACCGGTTGTGCCACAGCTCCCAGTTCTCCGGCGCGAAGCCCAACTCCAAGGGCAAGAAGGCCGTGGTTGTCGGATCATGCAACTCAGGCCACGATATCGCCCAGGACTTCTACGAGAATAGCTACGACGTGACGATGGTGCAGCGCAGCTCGACCTGTGTCGTCTCTTCAGCCTCCATCACAGAAATCGGCCTCAAGGGCCTCTACGACGAAGACTCACCACCAGTCGACGACGCAGACCTCTGGCTGTGGAGCTTACCAGCCGAACTATTCAAGTCTCTCCAAATCGGAACGACAGAGCTGCAGAACGCCAACGACGCCAAGCTCCTCCAAGGCCTGCAGAAGGTCGGCTTCCAGCTCGACATGGGCCCCGGCGGCGGGGGCTTCTTCGTGAAGTACTTCCAGCGGGGCGGTGGGTATTACATTGACGTCGGGTGCAGCCAGCTCATCATCGACGGCGAGATCAAGATCAAGCAAGGGCAGGAGATCACAGAGATTCTGCCTCGCGGGCTGCGGTTCGCCGACGGCTCCGAGCTCGAGGCGGACGAGATCATCTTCGCAACCGGGTACCAGAACATGAGGACCGAGGCGCGCAACATCTTTGGCGACGAGGTCGCCGACAGGATCGGTGACGTCTGGGGCTTCGACGAGGAGGGCGAGTTCAGGACCATGTGGCGGCGGAGCGGGCACCCCGGATTCTGGTTCATGGGGGGTAATCTCGCCATCTGCCGGTACTTCTCTAAGATTTTGGCATTGCAGATCAAGGCCGTTGAAGAGGGCATCGACCAGGCTGGGCAGCCCGACCCCTCGCCCAGGCTCTAGGTTTTGATACCCGATGGAGTTTGCGTAGGGTGTTGTGATTAGATGCGGGCGCAGAAGATGTAATTATTCCCTGTCAGACAGATTCAATGGACGTTTTTTCTCAACGCTCACATGACCACTAGCTCTCTGTCGGTGAGCCTTCTTGCGGGACCTTGATATCATCTCAACCCCTCAGTGCAGGCTCGGATCTACGGCGGGAATGGCGAGTCGAAATGAGTTCCCGCTCTTCGTGCTAGACATGCCCAAAGACACGTGAATTTCTGCCCCCAATTCGCGATTCCACGTTGCCATCACCAAGTGGGCACTACAGGGGCCGCATCGTCAGCTTCAGGAAACTGATCAGCGCCGAAAGACGGATTGTGCCAAGTGAAGCCACGGTGAAATTGCACAACTCTCATAAAAAACCCTCTTTGATCCAGCAACGCAGAGCTTAAGACCCAGCCTTATCCCCATCTGTTGATCGCGTCCCTGGCCGATGTAACGTGAGCGTCTCACGTCCACTCATTCCGATCGCCGGCCACGGTGCCCTCGTGGCCCTCACAACAGGCCTGATTGCCACCCACAAGGTTCTCCATCCTCCAACACCAAATCTTCTTCTGCAACCCGGGAATATCGGCGGCCTGAGAAAGGGTCTTTTAACCTCTGTGGACCTCCTCAGTTGCGCAGCCAGCCTGGGCTATTTTGCCCTGTTCGCTGTGAGTGATGGCCATCCCATCGGCACCTACCGGCCGATTCCCTATCCACCCTGCGGGCAGAAGATTTTCGTCGCAATGCCGATCACCAGGAGAATATTGGGAACTATTGAAGCTTCTAAGGATTTAGTTTTATCTCTCGTCCTCTGGCTTGCGAATTCTGGCTCTCTCCGGTGAATTTAATGGGGATTTTTGCATCATCAGAGAACCGCGCGGTGGTTCCGAGGTGGGCTGATCGTCACTGTCAGAATGTCAGTTGACATTTAGCGGCTGCGATCATCGACTCTTTCGCACTGACAACGCCACAAATCTGTTCTCAACTGCGCCGGCTCGTTCGTCGGCTCGCCGGAGCACCGGAAAGAACTCTTCAAAGCCGCACGTTCTTCTTCAGCCGTCGGAACTAAAATGAGTCCCTTTTGTAACCGGTTTTCAGGAGCATCGGAACAGTGGGCCGTGTTCCAACACGAGGCAATAAGCCCGCTGAGAAAAAAAGCAATGTTCAGTGGTTCACGGAGGTCGCGCAATGTCTTAACGAGAGGTTTTCCAGAAGGAGAGAATAGAGCGAAATGTATGCACATGCGCCGCAGACAAGGATCGGAATCCGCGCAGATTCTGCGACGCGGGACCATATCCATAGTAAGCACCTCCACCACACGCCGAGGTCGCACCGCCGGTGGTGTTCCTCGATTCTGTGGCCCTCATCACGTCACTCATCACAGCATCTCCCACAACCCGGCAGGGTCGTTGCAAATTTACCAAGTCTGCCGGGAACTCACAAGTCCGTCCGACATGAAAGAAGAAAACCTAAAAAGCGTTATCCCACTGGCGAGCGTTGCGTTGACACAAGTCCCGAGATGCAGGCCTCGCACCTGCGTCGAAGCTGATTGGAGAGCCCATCAACACGCTACGCAAGCGATCGTCTGCTTCATTCAGGGGCCGCCGTCTGGGCAGCAGAGAAGAATCGGCCTGATGTTCTGCAGCAGCAGCAGCAGCCAACTGAAGGATTCCCTCCCGGCACAAGCATCTTTTCGATTTGTAAACCCCGGTCGGCGAGCTGCGTCTGCAATTGGCCCGCGAAGAAGGTCATCTCACACCGGGGAATCATCTGTTGGGGCAGAAGCCTCGAAACATGGGAGGGCCCCTGGTCATCGGGCTACCACCCTACGGCCTAGGGTGTGGTCGATTCTCACTCGTTGGTGGGCCTGGCGGGATGCTCATCTCCTTTCCCCGGACTGGTAACTATCGGAGGCAACCCCTGCACGACGGCCTTCTCAGGGCACCAATGCCACTACGCGAGGAGATCGAGTTGCCCTCGACTAGCGCACTCAGCCTCTATTACGACGTTCAACCGAGGTGAGGTACACCCCATGCCGATGCAGAATTTCTCGGCCGGCGCTGTCCTATCCCACCAACGAGCCTGAAGAAAGACATTGTCTTGTGGAGAGACGTCTTATGTGTCTGGGTTGTTTCGATCTGGCAGGGCTGCAGGTGTGTGGCCCGGGGGAGGAAAGACCAGCTGGTGCGATAATAAAGACAGAATGTTCGTCTCGTCTGCGGCATCTTGCCTCCCCTTTCTTGGTCAACTGTTCTTTTCTCTTACAGCAGCCAACACCACTACCATGGCGGCGATACTACCGACAGCGTACCCGGATGCGAGGCAGCAAGCCCAGAATAGGGCGGCGGTGGACAACATCGACCACTCTCTCGATGGAGAGTCAAGATTCGGCGAGATCGTCGCCATCCTCATCGTTGGCTCGGTACTATCATCAGTCGCGGTCGGACTCAGGGCGTTCACAAGACTATGCATGCTTCGGACGTTTGGCATGGATGACTTGGTCATGATAGCGGCACAGGTAGGTCGAAGGTTCTCAACACCGACCTGCACAGGACAAAGAAGCTGATGGAGTTTGCCAGGCACTTGCACTTGGTTCTGCGGTAGCTATTGGACTGGGTAAGTCGATTCATGGTTCGGTACGATGGTGTGCAGCATTCTGATGATCAACCAATAGAGGGACAGTACGGCCTTGGATCTCACTCATGGGTGCCACCTCCCGAGGACTACGTCCCATACATGAAGGTACATCACCTCGCTCTGACACCTGCTTGGAGACAGTGTACTCATACTGTCGTTAGTCCTTTTACAGCTCCGTTGTTGTGTACAACATCGCCATCTGCCTTGTCAAGATTTCGATTCTCTTCCAATACCGCAGAATCTTTGCCAACGAGATCATGCAAAAGCTGACCATGGGAGGGCTGATTTTCATGGGGTTCTGGACCTTCACGCTTTCCATCCTTCTGCCACTAGTATGCTACCCAGTCGCCAAGTTCTGGGACGACAGCATAGACGGCAAATGTCTGGACTACCTGACGATATGGTACGCGATGGCAGGCGTCAACCTGGTGTCCGACTTCGTCATCTTCAGCATGCCCATTCCCGTCATCAAGTCGCTCCAACTCCCACGCCGGCAGAAGCGCATGCTACTTCTGGTGTTCGGTCTCGGATTCTTGTAAGTCAGACGAACTAAGCAGCTGCAGGTGTGAGCGCACAGGATCTATGCTAACGTCGATCTGTGTCACAGTACCTGCATCATCTCCGCCCTTCGGATCCGAACCCTCCGCGTCGCAGCCGATACCAAGGACCCGTACTGGGACAACGTGGATGCAGCCACATGGTCGTTCCTGGAAGTCACCATTGGAATCCTAGCAGCATGCCTGCCGACTCTCCGACCGATCTTCGTCTCTCTTCTGCCTCGAATCTTCAACGGGTCCTCTTTTCATGGCAAGAGCAGCGGCAGACCATCGAGATACGCGAACCCCTATGTGCAAGCGAGCCATAACGACAGAGCCACCGGCCCGTTGTACAAGAGCCAGCAGCCGCCATCATCAAGCAGCACAGAAGGCCTGAACCACAATGAGGACATCGAAATGGGCGCTCGCGAGGCCGAGTCATCGAAAGACTACACGGTCACCGTGACTGCGAGCAGATCGAGGAGCCCCGAGAACAAGCTTCACCGGCTGAAGAGCCAACGAGACTCTGCTGAAAGACAGGCTATCGGTCAGATCATGACAACAACAGTTGTGACACAAGAGGTGACGTTTGAGCGACCGACCAAGTCTTGAATTGAGAGGGCGGGAAGAAGAATGAGCATGATGTTGAATGATTGAAGCCAATGACTAGAATAATTAACAATAATAATTCCTTGTGTTGATTGAACTGCCACAACACCACGGGAACGTTACGGTGAACTTCCGTGTGCATTCAAATTTTTCATTGCGGCTAGATAACGGAGACGGCCTAGATTCTTGTACGAGCTCCCGAATGCGGGTGCCTAGTTCACTCCCGAAACCGATGATGGAAGACATTGCGATATTCTGTGGGAGGAACTTTGGGAAGAACTGTGGGCAAAGCGGACAGAAGAACAGGCAGCCATTTTTGGGCCAATTAAGCTTACAAGGACAGCGAGCAGCCCACTTCACCTTCCATGTCCAGCTTGGAGAGCGAATCCCATCAGCAATAATCCGGCATAAAAACCCAGTTCCGTGCATCGCCCCGCTCCGCGTGCACTCCGCCAAGCACACCGGGCCGAGCTGCTTGGCTCCCTCCGTCTCCCGACCCGGGGTTCGGATTCTGATGCAGGATATCAACGGGGGAGGAAGAGGCTTAGCTCCCCGATTGTTGCCGGTAGTTGAAGGATCGCGACCAGGGTCGTTGAAGAACCGTCGCTGAGGACTTCGCGATAGACGTTCTGGATGCCCTTCGCGGCTTTGGCTGTTCCCCACTCCCCCTTTCATAAGTCCCATCAACCCTGGACGTTCGGGTCCACGATCACTTCATGCACACTTGATGGGTGCCATAAGGGCACCTCGCTTACTATCTTCATGAGTCTAGAGTCCTTAAGACTTAATCTTAAAAAAAAATTAAGCCTAAGTGATCATGAGGTCTTCGGCTGGAGAAATCCGTAAACAGGCAGCAGTCAATGGTGGTGGGTGGGTTCCGTTGATTCTTCACACCACTGAGGTCGACATGATTATATAAAACTACTTGACCGTATCATTTAGCACTCTTCTTTGATGCCGTGATCGACACCGACGACAAGCACGCACACACAACACCATGTATTGGTGGACAACCGCTCTGCTTCTTGCGGGCTCCGGCTTGCTCACAGAGACCGTCGCGTTTCCCGCAAACTTCGACCACCGTCGCGATGACGCTCCCATCGAATCGCACCCGTTTGCGGACTTTGGGCCAGTTGGACCTTCTGTCGTGAAGCGTGCTGATAAGCCTGATTTGCGCATCTTGCCGCTCGGAGCATCCATCATGTGCGGTGTTGGATCCAGCAATGGCAATGGGTATTGAGAATGATAGCCCGTTATTTCTTTCGTTAGCTAATATGTTCCAGCTTGAGGAAGCCTCTGAGAGATGCCCTCCGGTTCGACGGTTACGAAGTTGACATGGTCGGCGGTAGAAATTCGGGAACCATGAAGGACAATGTGCGTTGCCTTCAATGTTCGTCACGACTCAGCTGCTAAATTATCACAGGACCATGAAGCTGTTCCGGGCGATATTCTCACGGAAATCCGCACGCGGCTCCAGCACGCTCTCGGATACAAGGTAAGTGCCGGCGCTTAAATCATTTGTGGCAGCGCAATCAGCTAATTCCCGGCAAGGCCAACGTGATCATTATCAACGGAGGCACGAACGATGCGGTGCGAAACATCGACACTGGAAACGCGTACAGTCGAATGAACGATATTCTCAACGACATCTGGAACTCTGAAGACATGGGCGAATCCTGTGTCATTCTATCCACCCTCCTTGACACGTCGGACCCTACTGGTACTGTCCAGCGAATCACGATCAACAACCAATACCGAACACTGGTCAACGACAGGAAGGGCGATGGCAAGTGCATAGTCCTGGCTGATATGGATCCCGAGGAAGGATCGCAGCATGGATGGATCGACGCTTGGGACACTTGGGGAGACTACACCGACAAAGAGGACCCTCATACGCACCCCAACGTAAGGCTCAATCACGAACCAGCTCTTGTGACTTGGCTAACAGCAGACTTCCAGGACGAAGGGCATCGGAAGATGGCGTACATCTTCTACAAGGGCATTCTCAAAGTTCTTGCGACCGGCCAGGTCATGCCGCCATCTACTGAGTTCGAGGTGGCTGATCCAGTCTGCGACAAGTTTTCCGGCACTGGTCTCAATCCTGGTGGAAAGACGCAAAGAGGCACTGGTAACGACGACGACGTCTACCGTCACTACAGCGAAGAGATGGGGGTGAGTGAAATTACACGAAGCCTTTATTTGAATGTCGGCTAACCCGAGTAGATCGTCTGGACTGCCGAAAGCGAGTGGGATCGAGACCAATGGCGATTCGCCCGGCTGTACTCGAATAAGTACGACGACTTCGTTGCATGGGTCAAAGTCAGCAGTACCGAGAATGTGTTTGCTGTTTGGTGAGTTGGGACGAACTCCTCCTTTTGGATGTTGTCGGCTAACATCCTACAAGGGCAAACTCGGCAGACGGAAAGGGCAACTTCGCCCAGGTTTCTGACCTCTCTCCGGGCATGTACTGCGAGCCTGCCGGCCAATACTTCATCGACATGAACGGCGACGGCCTAGACGACTTCGTATGCATCGACAGCAAGGGCAACGCACACCTGTCCATCAACAACGGCGACGGCAACCGATCGGCAGGGAAGCCACCTTCCTTCAAGGCTCTCGGGCAGATCAAGACTGCTGAGACCTCGAGTCGATCCAACGTGCGCATGGGCGATATCGATGGCGATGGACGCGGCGATTACATTGTCATAGACAAGCTCGGTACTGTCACTGTCTGGCGCAACGGCTGGGTTGACGATAAGCCAAAGTACTGGCAGGCCTTGGGTACTCGATGGACCGACCAATACACTCGCGACATCACGGGAGTTCAATTCCACGACATCAACGGAGATGTAAGTTTAGCTTGCCTTTGAATTGATAGCACTTGGACTAACTGGCGTTCTAGGGACGCGACGATTGGCTTTGGACCGACAAGACTGGTGCTACAACAACCTTCACTAACAGCCGCTCTTGCAAGAAGGGAGTAGAAGGAAACGGCCTCAACGTCGCCTGGCGTCAAGGCTTCTTCGAAACTGAAGGCACCGGTCCTACTCACAAGGGTGTCCCTGGCTATGTCACCAAGGATGAGTCCGATCTGCGCAAGCGTGTTCATTTCGCGCGAGTCTACGGTGGCTCCTCGTCTTTCGGCAACCTGTCCCTGAAGGATTACGTCTTCCTCGAACATACCAAACTCTCGAATGGCAATCACAGCTTCAAGATGCGCATCTGGAAGAACACAGGTGGTGGCGCATCTAAGCTAAAGATGGATGGCAACAAGTACTGCAACATGGTCGGGCACGAAGACGGCCGTTCTGACTACGTTTGGGTGTGGTCTAACGGCAAGATGGAGCTCTTCATGAACCGAGGCAAGAAGGCTATCTCCGATAATGACGCTGAAGGGTTCTGGGACTGGTCGCCTGGTGTGATCTGGACGCCCCCTTCAGCGATGCATCGACTGGACCTACACCTCGCGGACTGGGATGGCGACGGCGCATGCGACATCATCTACGTCAACCCGGAAACGAACGCTCTCAGAGTCTTCATCAACAACTATCCCAAGTCAAACAAGTGGGAATTCAGCGAGACCTCCGCCCCGAGCCCAGGTTGTGGGGAGAAGAGAGGAGTTGGTATCAATGACTGTGAGTTTTCAAAAAGTTTGTTTGGCGCGATGATGAGTGCTAATTATACTAGTGGCTGTCCGTTTTGCGGATTTGACGGGAAACAAGCGAGCCGATTTCCTGTGTCTCCATCCAGATGGATACGTCTCGGGAGCTCTCCACCAAAATGACGGAAGCTTCAAGGACGTCGGCCAGATCAAAGTCGCCGAGGGCCACGACCGGGCGATGTTGCGCTTTGCCGATGTCAACGGTGATGGTAAGGATGACTTCCTGTGGATCGAGAAGTTCTCGGGCGACACGTTTGTTTGGTACAATGGTGGCGAAGACAGCAGCCGACCTCTGGGATCTGCTTTTTACTGGCGCCAGCAAACCGAAAAGGCTTATGCTGGTCTCGCTGCCGGCACTTGTCTCTTCTATACCGACCTTTCGGGCGACTGGCGCGCTGACGAGCATTACGTGCTCGAGTCCCTCAACAACATTGCCGAGACGTCGTTCAGCCCGGCGTGTGGTCTGAGCAACGTCGAAGGCGATGATCCGGAGGGAGTGATCGACCCGCAGCTTCCCGTGAGACCGGACGACGATGGCGACGACGAGATTCCTGATGGCGTTTGTGCCTACCCGATCCTTGGCACGACGCAGTTGACGCTGAAAAACACCTGGGAAAATTCAGGCGCCGCTGACCATCTGAACAAGTATTTCAAGACGCATGGAACAGATGGCTGGTCGACAAACTACCTGTACGACATTCTTGGTACCCAGCATGACTGTGGCGGCATCTTGTCGACAACTTGCACGCCGCCGACGTCGCAATGTTCCACATACGACCCCAACGAGGCATTCTTCGTCCACCAACAAATTGCCAACTTGCACAGCGGAATGTTCAAATGGTGGGGCATGATGGTGAACGACAGTGTCAGCGCTCTTGGCAGCGACATCACGGACATTGTGGACACGTACGGCACTCCCAGTGAAGATCCCGTCACCACGCTGAACATGCTCGTCGGCCTCTTCACCAGTCTTGCGGGGATAGCGGGAACAATCGGTGACGCTTTGCCTGGAACTACGGCAGCCGGCCTCGGGAAGTTCGTCAACCCGATGACTTTGATAGCCGGTGTCATTGCCATCACCGCTACCAACGACTTGAACGAGCCTACTATTGACCCTGAGGACCTCGAGAAAGACCTGAAGACGAGCTACACCAAGATGTTCTCGGCAATTTCGGACAGGGCGAGGAGTACCCTTGAAGCCACGTTGAACGGAAAGCCGCTTTCCGGGGAGATGCTCGAAAGAGCCGGTGTAGCTTCAATGCAGGAGTACATCCAACACCAGTTCGCTGATGGCGCATGGTTGAGTTCAGAGTTGATTGGCAGCTTGGTGGATGCAATGGCGCAAAACGTTTTCCAGAAATTTGTAAGTTTCTACTCAACAACGGTACTGTATGTGGAGAATCGGTAGCTGACATGTCGCGCAGAGAGAATATGCCTTGGTCAAAGCCATCAAGACCAACAACAAGAGACAGTACATCTTCCTCGTCACTGGACCGAAAGCGAAGGTAGTTTACAACGTAAGTCATGTTCGCGTCATCAAACGGGTTGGAAAGCTGACCACACGCCGCAGAATGAACTGGTCTACATGAGTCAAGAGGCTTGCGAATCAATGTCAGCCCGTGTTTGGCACGATGATGTGAGTTGCCCCCACAAACACGAAGTACGCGCGATTTCTAACCATCTTTCAGTTGTGCCTTGCGATGGGCTACACCGAAATCAACGTTGCCGACAAGCAGGTATGGAAGACTATCGGAGACACGGAAGCCGACGGCATGAAGCAGTGGATCAAAGACTTCCGGGCGGCCATGGTCAACAACTACGAGTGCTACAAAAAGAAGGGGTCTGATGGCAAGCTGGATGATCCGGAGTTTCCGACGCCTTTTGACGCGGCTGCCACGATCGAATATCCGCAATGCTTTTGGAACATTTGGTCTCATGAAGACCTTGATTAGGCGAAAGGGGATGGTGGATTACGGCTAAACGCTCTTAATCTTCTTTGTATATATTTCAACTCTGCTTCGCTCACTCTTTTGACTTTCGTTTGTCAAATAATACTTAATATTCATGTCTCATTTACACAGGACATGCTTAGCTTCTCCGGTTCTCGCGTACAGTGACACGTCAGCGCCGTGTCCACGACCCTTCATTTCTGGTACTGGAGTCTGGCTCACGGACCAGCTCATCATTACAAAAGACTTTCCAGACTTGTGCAATTTCACAGAGGCCTCTCGGGAACCAAGACTATGGCTCGTTCTTCCGCCATTCCGTCTCACCCCGGCTTTCTGCTAGCGAGTTCAGGGTCAGTCGTGTCTTGGCAACCTCGACAATGACCTGGGTAGGTAGGAGCCGTCGCAAGTTACCCCGAAGATTCCCCTGCGCTCCCGAAGATGTCCCGACGTGGCTCGTGTGTGAGTCTGGTGATGACCGACACGACAACCAACACGATTACTACAAAAGAACTATATTTGGCTAATGTTTTTTTTTTTTTTTTTTTTTTTCAAATGGCAATGTCAAGCTTACGAATGTTCTTGTCCGTGCCACATAATGGTATTGGGAGCGAGTGCCGCAGTCACCGAAACTGTGGAACCCCTTTCCGGCGATGTAGGGCGTCATGTAGGGCGCAACGACTACGAAAGGATGATATCTGGCCAGCCGTCAGTCCCACATGCAATGCATTTGTCGTCTCTGCTGACAAATACAAGGCACGACTGTCTAGCCCCAGTACTGGTCGACTTGAGAAGACGTGCGTGTCGGAGAATACTCAGGTATAACAGCACCCTCTCCCCAGAATCTTCGCCTGTGGCAGAGTCTTCCTTCCGAGATACTCTGCTTCGAGAGATTTTTGGGAAAACTGGTGAGTCCCCACGGGTTGAACCTCCTTTGACAGTTGGGTACGGCTGCAATATTGAGGTCGGAGATGGCTTTCATGCTCAGTCGAAGTAAGTGACCCCCTCAGCCATTTCTTTCCAGCATTCCATGAATACTGACCATGACAGTCTCGTGATTCTCGACAGCGCAATGGTCAAAATCGGCCACCGCGTTACTATCGGTCCATCTGTAACGATCATGACGGCGACGGAAGGCAAGGGGCCCGGCGATTCATGGCGGCGGCAGTGTGCTCAGCCAGTCTTTATCGGAGACGACTGTTGCATCGGCGCAAACGTGACCATATTTCCAGGAGTATCAATTGGAAAAGGCTGCAAGATTGCTGCTGGAAGCTTCGTGCGAAACAACATACCGGATTTCTCAGTTGCATTGGGAGGACCGGCCAAAGTTGCGCCAGAGACGTCGAATTTGGGTTGTCGATGACTCTCAGAAGCTGTCTTTTCTACCACCAAAGAACTGCATGGTAGCTAACTCACGAAGCTATCCTAGTCGGATGCGACAGTTGACGAAGCGATAGCCGATGGGCCTTGATCGCGTGACGACTAAGGAGACCCGCTGGCATCGGCAACTTTTCAGAGCCTCCTCCACGGGTTTCTCCGCTGTTGAGCTGATGCGGTCATGCCGACATCTGGGCTGATCAAGAAGCTCTTGACATTCGCTTGGTGGTGGGCCTCCTAGCGAGTCTGTCGGCCCTGCATTCCGCTCGAAGTGGGCCAAAAGGAGCACGGAGTTCTTCCCGAGCACTTGTCTTCCGGACTTCAGCCGAGACAGACGCGGTTCTGACCAATAGCTACCAGGGCAGCTTTGTCTTGGGCAATTCTCCGCTTGGTTCTCGGTTGGCTTTGGCGTTCAGGGGTACACGGTCTTTCTCTTGACCGCGACTCACGCGTCTCTTGGCCTCGCTGGGCAGATGCCGCGACACCCAGTTCTACGGCCCGTTCTATCTACGGATGTAGCTATTCGAGTACGAAGAGAACGGCGCTGTTCCGAGGGCTGCTTCCGAGCCTGATTGTCCATGAAGTCCCCGACCCGACCTGACGGTTGCTTGGCGCCGAGTGGCTCGATGTCGCCAGCCCAGTTTGGAGAAGTTAAAAGTGGAACAGTATGTCTTCTTGGGCATGAATGCCTGCTTGAGCGGATGATGGCCGCATCACTCCAGGTAAGTTACAGTCTTTACAATGGCGGTCGCATGGAATGTTTTGACCTAAGCGCTGACTATGGGACTTCAGGCCAGCACAAGCCGCCCACACCAGACAAGTCGAATGCAACTTTCTTCTTTTTGGACCAACACCATGATGGTCTAGTTAGCTGCCATTCCACTAGCAATGACATACAAATCTTGCGTACTCATCCTCCTCATGTGCCAGACTCTCGCACAACCCGCATCAACGGTTGCTGAGGGCGACAGTCCTCCGACCTGACCATGTTGGCGCTTCCAGCTGCCATCCGATGCTACGCCAAGCTAGAAGGGCCGTATGTCAACCCCGGTCTGCATCGCGGAGACCCCACAAGCTGACATCCACACCTAAGGTGAGCGGCATGGCATCGTGCCCCCTTTACCGCAGTCCGCGCGCAGCAATTGCGATGTCTAGAACCTTTGTCCCACTGAAACTGAGATGGGGGTGGAATCTCTGGGGTTCGATGGATTCTCCGGGGCTGGGCCACATTGTTTCGGGCAACCCACTCGCTGGTTCAACTCTGACGACATGAAAGCCAACAGTGGTACGGTTTCTTGGCCTCGGCCGCGTCGTTACCCAAGAAGCCGTTGCGATTTAAGTCCCGAGCGCTCCCTCGAACTTCAAGCCGACGCTATTTCGCTTGTCTCTCACCAATCTTATCGACTTTCCAAAATCCTTCCGTGTTGTTTGGCGACCCCCACATCAGCGTTGACATGAAGCAGCCGTCAGGTGGAGAAGCCAAGGCCGTTGGTCTGAATTGGCCAGTGTCCTTCCCAACGATGGCCTTCCGTGGTGGAAGAAGAGCCATCTGATCAAGCTCAACTTCTGCATCGTCTCCTTCATGCTGTTCACCAGCTCAAACGGCTTCGATGGCTCTGTCATGAACGGTTTCCTGGCCTTGTCTCAGTGGAAAGATTTCATGGGCAATCCCACAGGGGCATGGCTCGGGTTCATCAACGCCATGTACTCTCTCGGAGCCGTCATTGGCTATCCGCTCACCGCGATGCTTTGCAACCGCTGGGGCCGCAAAATTGGCCTTTGGCTCAGCGTGTTCATCTCCTTGGTCGGCACCGCTCTGCAAACCGCTGCTCCTAACCAGGCTGCGTTCATCACCGCCCGTTTCTTGATGGGTATTTCCCAGGGTCTTTCTGTCGGGGCACCTCTGTTGATCGCCGAGAACGCGTTCCCCACGCACCGTGGAATCGCATCCAGCATAGTAGGCCAAGACGTCTTTGGACTTCATCTTTTGAATCACCTAAGCTGACAAGCAAAAGTACAATTCGGGTTGGTACGTCGGTGCAATTGTTGCTGCGTGGGCGGTACGTCGTGAACTCTGTTCATTCTTCTCATGCGGCTGAAGACTAATGCATGACAGACCTTTGGCGCAAGGAATATGGAAGGCTCACCATCCTGGCGTATTCCCTCTGGCCTGATGGCTCTCTTATCCTTGATGACTGTGCCTGCCCTATTTCTCATGGACGAGTCCCCCCGATGGCTGGTCTCCATGGATCGTGCGGACGAGGCAAGAATGAACCTTGCTAAGGCCCATTGCGGTGGCGATATCAATGCACCTCTTGTCACATTCGAAATGGTCGAGATTGAGGAGACTCTGAAGGCCGAAAAGCTTGCTAACGAGAGCACTTCCTGGGCTGACTTGTGGTCTACTCCTGGAAATCGTCATCGCCTTTGGATCTCTGTCTCGCTGGGCATCTTTGCCCAATGGTCTGGTAAGTCAAGTACCGGTAAAAGCCACTACATAGAATGGGACTAATGAGAGCATTGTGTAGGAAATGGAGTGGTATCTTATTACTTGGCGATCATTTTGGAGTCTGTCGGTATTACCTCAGTCACGGACCAGACACTCATCTCCGGATGCCTTCAGATCTGGAATCTTATTTGGTCCGCGGCGGCTGCCATCTGCGTCGACAAAGTTGGGCGCAAAGCTTTGTTCATGGCTAGTGGTATCATCATGCTCGTCTCGTACATCATTGTCACGGGTCTATCGGGAAGCTTCGCGACTAGCGGGAATGGTCCCACTGGAATTGCAGTTGTTCCATTTTTGTTCATGTAAGTCTTAACGCGTTCTACCTCTATTGTTATTCTATGCTAATGTGTCTACAGTTACTTCCTTGGATACGATATCGCCCTCACACCCCTGGTGATCTCATACCCCGTCGAGATCTGGACGTACCAGATGAGAGCTCGCGGACTGGCAGTCTGCCAGATGGTCTCGCTTGGGGCCATCTTCTTCAACACCTTCATTAATCCCATCGCCCTCGACGCCATTCAGTGGAAGTACTACTTTGTCTTCGTTGCGATTTTGGTTGCAATGCTGGTGACGGTATGGTTCACTTACCCTGAGACTCGAGGACGAACACTCGAAAGCATCGCCTGGCTATTTGATGGAGATGAGGCAAACGTTGGTATTGCCACCGCTGAGAACACACTCAAGAGCACCAACCAGCATATTGAGGACCATACTACGGACGAATCTCAGGAGAAGCAGTGATTGAAACTGCGAAACACTCCAAGAATTAGCAACGGCGCATGACATGTAGCGATTGCAATTCATAGCCGATGATGATTTTATAAGGCAGATTCTAAAATGCCGGTTTGAATTGATCATCCCATTCCTCTAAATGATTGGCTGCTACTATGGTATGACCAAGTGTTACGTGCTTTTTGGAAAACGTTCCGGGCTCTCATCTTTTTGTCTGAATCTCCTTTGCCCTTATTCGCGCCTCTGAAGTCACCGGGCTGCGCGGATCAGCTTAACATCAGCATCTAGATATTCCTTGGCAATCACATCAACTGCTCGTCTCAGCCTCTTCACAGATTCTCGGATCTCTTCCTCGGTGACAATGAAAGGTGGCGATACCACAACTGAATCCATCTTCCAAGTTCCGGGGAACCCCATGTTCTTCAGCACAAGAACGCCCTGGTTCTCGACCGCTTCATCCACCACTCGATGTGAAAAGTCGTCGCCCATCGGGAAAGGTGTACGCGTCGCCGGATCGCGCATGAACTCAACAGCCCACAGCAGCCCACGACCGCGGATATTGCCTGTGAGTGGATGTTGACCAAGCTCTTCCTGCAGTAGTCGTCCAAGCAGCTCGCCCTGCTTTCTCACGTTTGACAGAAGGTCTTGCTCCCTGATGATCTTCTGAACTGCGAGCGCGGCCGCACATGATGTCGGATGTGCCTGGAACGTGTGTCCGCCTGCCAGCGCGCCTTGTGGCGTTGCAATCGTGTCGAAGATGCGTTGGTGAACTAAGACTCCGGATACCGGGATGAACCCGCCTCCAAGCGACTTTCCGATCATTTGCAGGTCAGGTCCGCTGATTTCCTCTTGCTGCCAGGCGTGGAGAGTGCCTGTTCTACCCATCCCACATAGAATTTCGTCAAGGACCAGCAATGCCCCATACTTGTCGCATATCTCTCGTACAGCCTTGAAGTAGCCCTTGACTGCAGGAACGGAAGCAAGTGTTGATCCTGCAACGGTTTCGGCGACAAAAGCTGCGACCGTGTCAGGCCCAAGACGCTGGAACTCTGCCTCAAGCTGATCTACCAGTCGCTCGAGATATGCTTCGTCAGACTCGTCGTTGAGCTTGCCGCGATAGGAGCAGCAGGCATCCACGAACGACACATTCTCAGACATCCAGTGCCGATAGATGTCACGGCGGCCCTCGTGTCCTGTGATGCATAGGGCACCGAGAGTATTGCCGTGATAGCTCTGCTTCCGTGCGATGAAGTTGATACGTTGCTTCTCTCCCTTCGCAGCCCAATACTGAGTAACCAGCTTCAGCATAGCCTCGGTTGCTTCACTACCTGAGCCTAGGAAAATAGCTTTGCTGAGACCGCCAGGATTTCCTTCAAGGATGTATGAGGCTAGCTGTTCCGTCGTATCTTCACAAAACCCGCCACCTGAGAACAGGTAGCCTATTTTGTTGAGTTGTTTGGTAACGGCCTCAGCTACCTCGGGCACATTATGCCCAAGACAGGCTACTCCAGGCCCTCCCGTAGCGTCGATGATGGTTCGCCCGTCATCGAGGGTCAAAGTCGTTCCCGAAGCTGAGACTATGCACAGAGGCTTTTGAGAGAAGGAGCGGTGGAAGATGCTTGAAGCTTGGAAAAAGTCGTTTAGAGCCATTGTGGAAGCCCGAGAATATAGTTCATGAATGCCGTTCTGTTGCAAGTCAAGGGCTTCGGCCAGGGTTGGCAAGTTTTGAGGAGACTGCATGGAGAATGATAACTTCGATGTCAATCAAATTTATCATGTGAAAGGCAGAGCGATGTCGGTGAATGAGCAGAGATGCCGTAAGGCTCCATCAACAACGAAGTCATAATCTAGATGGAAAGTTGCTTCTGCCACCGGCGATCTTAAGCCCCCCGACAACAGCCAATCAAGAAATACGCGCCGGAACCGCTCTAGATCTGGGGTAACCTCTTAGTGTTGGGCACCTGCTGGCAAGGGGGGGCCTAGTCGCTGATGACATGCTTTATCTGGCGAGATACGACCCCAGCTGTACTTTTATCGCACCAGCCAATCAGAAAATGCCCGCCAGAACCGCCCGGCTAAACGCAGACGGGAATGCCCTCAATTCTGCAGCCCGTGTAGATTAGTGAAAGTTCTTCACCGCGATACGGTGACTGCTTTGGCCGCTTTTGGAGAGGCGGGGTTGATGACCGAAAGCTTAGGTTCAGAGGACGAGGGGCTGACACGGCTACTCGATTCAAAGGAGCAATGTTGGTAACGTTCAGGAAGCATCTCCGATAAAGCGGAGCAAACTTATCTGCACTGCAAGGAGGGGACTCCGGCCTGAACTGTACCGAGAGATAAGACCTAGAACCACACTACGCCGTATCGCTCAACACTTCAATTGCTTATTCAAATGTCCTTATGAGACGTGAATTCCGCCACTTTCGTGAACCATGTGTAGATGAACACTTTTCCCCTTCTTTCTTTTGGTCTTCTGCTTTGACCCAGGCGATCAATAACGTCTTGGTGTCTTGGCTCGTAAAGCAACTCAGGTCTGGTCGTTAGGCAAGACTGAATGACGTCCGTTGATATGTCTGACTCACTACGTATACCGCATGAGGGCTCTCTGGAACAAAAAAGAGCCATGAACAAGGCAGGCCCGCGAGTTGACTTCGAAGACGGCGATGTCCAGAGTGGCCATGTGGACGTATCCGACCACACCCACCGAAGACTGAAGCCCCGGCATATTCAGTTGATTGGAATCGCTGGCACGATCGGCACTGCGTAAGTACCCACGAACTTAACCTGACAGGCAAAATAGTTCTTTCTAACATGGCTGACGATAATAGGCTATTTGTCAACATTGGAAAGGGATTGCTGAGTGGCGGGCCAGCAAGTCTGTTCATAGCGTACTGCTTATGGTACGGGCGTATCATTCACGAATTATCCGTAACCTCGGGCTGATGAATACAGGTGCCCCGTTGTGCTTTCTATTTCCCTCTGCATGTCAGAAATGGCGACGTATCTCCCGGTCTCTTCACCTTTTATTCGCTTCGCTGGCCGTTTTGTCGACGAATCTTTCGGCGTTGCAGCGGGCTACAATTTCTTTCTTTTTCAAGCATCGCTGTGTGAGAAAAGCACTCTAATCAATCCTCCTGACTTAGTGCTAACATAATCATAGTGCCATTTGAGATCACCGTCTGCAATGTCGTGATACGATACTGGACCGAGGCCATACCGGTTTGGGCCGTCTGCCTCGTCTTTCTCGCGCTCTACGCCATCCTCAACTTTCTCGCGGTCAAGTTCTTCGGCGAAGCAGAGTTCTGGCTTTCCCTCGGAAAGGTCATTCTTATTGTTGGCCTAATCTCCTACACGTTTGTCGTCATGGTTGGCGGTAACCCAAGGCATGATACGTTCGGGTTTCGCTACTGGTACGACCCTGGTGCATTCCAGGAACTCTATCGGGAGGGCTCTCTTGGCCGCTTTCTTGGGTTCATGTACTGCCTCATCCAAGCTGCTTTCGTCATCGCTGGTCCTGAGTACGTCTCGATGACCGCAGGTGAGGCCGAGAACCCAAGAAAGGTCCTTCCGAAGGCGTATAGGTCGATATTCTGGCGGCTGACAACATTCTTCGTTCTCGGATCTCTTGCTGTTGGAATCGTCGTGCCGTCTGATGACCCAAAGCTGAAAGAGGCGTACTCGAGCAGCAAGGGAGGCGCCGCTGGATCACCATATGTGCGGTCGATGGATATCCTAGGCATTCCTATCCTGCCTCACATGGTCAATGCCTTGATCTTGACATCCGCCTTCAGTGCTGGCAATAGCACAACATACTGCGCAACACGAACTCTGTACGGCATGGCTCTTGAGGGCAAGGCCCCTCGCTTCCTAGCCAAGTGCAACAAAGCCGGCGTGCCTTACTACTCAGTTGCGGTTGTCATGTGTTTCGGCGGTCTCTCCTTCCTGCAGGTTTCCAACTCGACAGCGGTGGTTCTCAATTGGTTCGTCTCTTTGGTTACAGCCTCCCAGCTGATCAACTTCTGCGTCATCGCCTTCACCTTCACACGTTTCATGAAAGCATGCAGCGCCCAAGGAATTTCCAGAGACTCACTGCCTTATAAAGCACCGTTCCAACCCTACACGACTTGGTTTGCGTTCACTTGCTGTTCTGTCATGGTCCTAATCGCTGGATACAGCATCTTCATCGACGACAACTTCACTGTCCCTGATTTCCTCTTTCAATACATGATGGTAGGCGTGTTTCCGGTGGTGTTTGCTTTCTGGAAGGGATTGAAGAAGACGAAGTGGCTGAAGCCCACCGAGGTCGACCTTACGACCGGCGTATGGGAGATTGATGTTTACACGGAGAACTTTGTGCCCACGCCTTCGAAGACAGCGTTCACGCGAGCTCTGGATAAGGTGTTTAGTTAATTGTCTCGATAGACCTGTTGAAATGTACTCAATTGATACAATGTTTCAATAGTTGCCTCCAATGTGAAGGGCTTACCTTCGCCAGCTGTCGGCGAGAAATGCGACCTCAAACGATCGAGAGCTTCCACTTCCTCCTGTCCAAAACGTCACGCCAATCGACCTCCTTATTTGATAATCGAAGTTGCCAAAGCTCCTCAAGGACTCTCAGCGCGCAGTCGTAGTTGTACAGATGCCGGGATACTACGATTGACTTCATCTTTGTTCTTATTGCCTCGATGTCGTCTGGGTGTCTGATCTCTCCACCGCAGATGAAGAGGGGAAAGAGCAACGAGCTCTCAACAAGGCTTTTGTGGGGAATTTTGCGTAGTCTTTCAATGATACCATGAGCCAGCGAGGGAGCCTTGGTCTGAAACTCAACGCTGCCTGGAAAGGTGCGACGCACTACTCGATGAAGATGAAGTAAGGCGGCATTGCGGTACATCTCGGCAAGGTCGACTAAACCCTCAGACTGGTCACCGGTGTCGCATTTCCAACACAGCAACTCCTTTTCCAGCCTCAGCGCCATCTCCCGAAAAGCACTCTTTATGAAGCCCTCCTGAAGATGCGACTGTATCATATCGGCATTGAGCACGCTGGTCTCTGAAATAAGGAACAGCAGCCGAGATCCAACTCCAAATAAGCTGTCTGGGGGCTCCTTCTCTCCAAAGAACCAATAATGCCCGGCTACCAGGAGAGGCCGAGTATCTGCGGCCACCGCTGCCATGATATCATGGTAAGCGAAACTCCGCAGAAGCCATTGGCCCTCGAAGGAGGAAAACGGACTTATATCCCACGTCGCATCTCCCTTGTGGCATACAGACCCCATCACTTCATTCGCGCCGACGAGATGTGTAAACCATTGCCTGGTATCGCCAGATATGCTTTCCAGGGCACACTGTACCAGACAACAGGCTATCTCAATCTCCGGCTCTCGCTTAGCGGATGAGATCAAGGTTGCGAGTGATCGCAAAGCCCTTCCCCGGCATTGCAGAGCTAGCCTTTCGTAAGAAGCTTCCAACTGGGCCAGATGGGTCGATGACCAAGCTATGATAGTATCGAGGAAGGCTGGCGAGTCCATGGCAAGTGGCAAGAAGACCGATATGAAGCAGTTGTTTTCTAGGTTCGTAGTAATCAATGCGGCGAGGGTTTGGGTGTAATATCGCAGCATCACCCTTCTTTGAGCCGCGAAATCTTCTGGAATCTGGGAGCCTCCATGTTGCAGCCAAAAGGCAGAGATGTCCGGAGTCTTGGTAGTCAAAGCAGCCGGCGGGCCACGTGGTTCGGCGGAGGGGTCTTCAGGGACTGACTTTCGTGGACGACCGCGTTTTCGCGGCTGTTTTAGATCCTCTCTGCGGCAAATGAAATTCAGGCGGCTACATGCGCCGCAGATGGGATAGACTTGATCGCATTTCTTCTTGCTGTTCACTCATGTTGGCCAAGTCGTCGATGCGGGGAATGAACACTGAGACCCACCGATCGCGACACGTTAGACAGCCGTTGCGTAGGCGTTTACGCGACATGCTTGCTTCAACTTCGCTAGTCATGGTCTTGACCTATTGCTGCGGAAAGCTGGCGATGCGACTGCCAATTGAAAACTAAGACTGAACAGCCAAAACACCAGACTTTGGAGGAGTAAGGTTGGGTTCATGCAAGCCTTATCATCAGCAGCCTTCGGGCTTATCTATCTAACTAAGCGACATTGCAGCTACTGAGTCCTTTCTTCTTACTGCGTCAGGAGTCGAGCCCTGAACCTTGCGCACCTTGTTAGCTTCCACTCTCTTAGAGCCACCCACTATGGAGAGCACACGTCGAAATACAGTTGCTATCAGTACGAGTTCTTCGCCATGTGTTTCTTTTTCATGATGCTACTCTAATTCTTTTAGACAATTATGACGCGTGGAAAGCGTTCACTCACCACCCTCACCTAAGTACCGGACGCAGCTGGCAGGTCTTCTGGCACGCGTCGTGGCTGATTCCGGCTGACCCTAAATGGGCCTCGCCTTTTTACGAACCGTTCTCGCACAAGTCGCGGGAGATGTGCCATCCACGCTATCCTAATTCTGACGTTCAATTACCGAATCAGCGGAAGATCTACTGTCTCAAGTCCGGTGGCTTTCCACTAGGACAAGTTAGTGCCAGCACGTCCCTGGCCTTGACTAAACCAAAGAACGCGGGGGACCCGAGGGATAGCATCATTGTTTCCTTGGTCTCCCTTGATATTCAAACCTTTATTGTCAGTCTTCCTTGTCTTCCTGCCAATGAACACCTGAAAGGCCCATCATCCATGTCGTGATGCCACACTCCGCCGCCGACAGAAACCTCTGGCTGGCCTATGCCAACGCAGTCAAGGAGGCCATCCAATTTGAGCCAACACATGGTACTGCCCTGTACCTCTCCAGCAAGGCCCAGAAGGGACCCTTTTCTTCGCCACGGATACCTCTGGAATACACCAATGCCGGCATCTATGAAGCTGCGAATAATCATCTGCGAACAGGAGACCTTTTCTATCACCCCGATTCTCGAGATTCTTATGTGAAGTCTCTCAGAACGTGAGTCGCTTGGCACTGAGAATAGGTAAAACTTCTCAGCTGATCACATTGTTATAGCTTTCTCCAATCAGTTGATGCCGTAAGCGAGGTCTGCCAATCCGCTGCTCAGTACGCGCTTCAACTGACATACACATCTACAGGGTGCCAGGGGTGACGTTCACATCAGCATCGAGAGCTGTATTAGGGAGCTCGAAGATAGCCTTGAAATCTACGAGAAATCCGCGGATAAGGCTCGCCGCACATTCAAAAAGCACTCGGATGTGGGCATGACGGGTGATTTGACTTTCTCGCAGTGGCACCAGACTAATGCACCGGCGTTTTGTAACTCTATTCGAGATGTCGAATTTGCATCGGATGCTCTTCTAGCTGCAGGAAGCGTACTCATCGGACCGCGAGCGCAGAAGTGGAATCAAGACTTGAGAAAGCTCCTGTACGCAATGATGTCAGAGCAAGAGATACCAGGGTGAGCCAAAGTCAGATAGTCACGATATAAGCCCGAAAACCGGGGAGCTGACACAAGGAAGGATGACAATGCCGATTGACATGGACTTTATCCTCAGATCAGGCGAGAAATCTCAGAAACTGCTCAACAAAATCAAATTGCGTAAGAAGGCAAGTCCGTCAAAAGTTGTGGCTTGCGTTCCCGCGTTCTATTGCCCCGACTACGAGAATGTGGTCAGGGATTGGATCGGCGCGGGCCGTCGCGATGAACCAGGCGACAGATTATACGTCCGTTACGCAGAAGGAGAAATAGCCGACGAGGGTGGGTTTGGGCATGAACAGCAGGGCGACAGTTTCAAATTCACTTACCCACCATGGCTCTCATTCTATGTTGACGGACACGAGTTGCCTTTCAAGGCCGTCATGCAGGACAGCGATGTGGATATTACGATATCTTTTGACAATCTAAGAATTGTTAAAGTCGCCCCAGGCGCATGGTAAGTCTTCGTTGATCCGCTTCCTCCTTGGCAATACATGGTCTTAATTATCTCGATTAGGAATTTAGACAACCTTAGTTCATCATATCCTCGGATGAAGGCAGGCCTTTCTACGGACACAAAGAAGATCGCACAGCCTCACAGACTCGTTGTGATCAACAATCTGGTCTTCAGGATTTCATTCAGCGGTCGAGTCGTCGCAGAGGTTGCAAAGCAGCTGAACAGAATACAGTACTACGGGGGATTTCTGAATGTCTTGGGAGTCTCTGCAGCAATAGACCAAGACAGGAGCACGGATCAGACATCACATACAGCCACGTGGAATGCTGAAGATGGTGTCCTTGAGGTCATCCCAACCGTCGATGGAGGCTTCGCAACATTCATTGGGACGGTTGGCAAAGCGCTTTGAACATAATCTTATTAAAGACGACATTACATCTACGTAGTATACTCTTGTATAACACTGCGTGGCTCGACATACTTACCAAGGGGCTTGTAATCCAGATCATATCCAAATGCCCTTGGTCCACCAATGTCTAAACCGGCCTGAGTCTCTGTCCATCTTGGCGAACAAGTGATACCGATGACCGTGACTCGATACCCGTACTTAAATTCGGGAACTCCAAGGGCTCTTCCTGACTCGTTGTCCAAGATGGAGATCAAGTCCGGAACGGTCGCCAATATGCTAGTCTTCCCATCCTCGCTTGTATGCTCAGCCAGGATGTTCTCGTTCTTGAACGGAACTTTAAGCACTCCACCTTGAGCTACGGCAGCAGCTCGATCTTTGACACTAGCTGCCTCATCCTCGTCGCCGCTTTCGAAAGCAGCAATGTGAACCTCGCCGTAAGAGTGGCCCTTGAAAAGACGACGCTCAACACGCATGATCTTGCCTCTAAACAAGACCTTGGCTGCTTCAGAGCCTCCAGCTTCCTTGATGATAGATTCAGCGACCGTGCTCATTGTATTTGTTGCCTGGCATAGGGCTATGCATCTTCCGATGCGCCAAGCGAGAGACACGGTATTAAGAACGCCGAACTTCTTGACTTTGTCAGACGTGGTCGGCTTCGCAGCCATTCCAACTCGAGAGCCCATCTCGGAGCAGGATGCGCGGAGAGCGCGGTCGACGATCTCATCATTGGGAGCCCTTGTCATGATGATTGTCTTGCCGTCGCCAGAGTCAATCGCACAAGGAACTAATTCTAAAGGCGCGTGGACTGCCAAAGTCGTTTGCCAGTAGGTCGGATAGGCTCGCCCCATCCAGTCTCCATCAATGATGGGGCTGTCAAAGAACCTCGAGGAACCAACCAGGAAGGGTTCGAGGCCATTGGCGCCACCGATCTCGAGACCCATCACTGCGTCAAACTTGTCATGGCGCATGTACTCCATCAAAGCTCGGAAGGCGTCTACTGTTTCGATAGACTGTAGCCGTTCAATGGAAACAGCAGGAGATCCCATGTGGCCTTTCATCGCAGTTAGCATCGGTCAGTGTTGGCTGACGTTGGAGTCAACTTACCACCCCAATAAATGAGGTCCTTCTCTTTCAGTGAAGAAGGCTCAATGACGCGCATTGTGTGTCCATCTCGAAGCATGTTTCGTAGCTGTATCTTGGAGGCTGCTGGACTTCCACCTCCAGCACAGCCAAGAACGTAGCACCCGTCGGCAAGGTAGTCCAAGTCCGTTTCGCTGATGATCCACTCCGCAATTCCGTCCTTGTTGACCTTAATTTCGGGCTTGTAGGAAGACGGATCGACCTTCTCCTCTTCCTTCGTAGCACGGGTCAAGTCTTTGCTGGCCTCCTTTTGCTCTTCTCCAAAATCCTCGTCCGCTAGTTCACCAGCATCGTCCAGCTTCGCATGTAGATCGATATCTCCAACTGCCTTCACCAAAGTTCGGACCTGGTTGGCCACATACTGCAACGGCATTGTCTCGACCTCGGCAATTTTGATGCTTTCAGGAATAGCGCCAGCAGCGATAGCCCGCTCGATCGCTATCTTCTTGGCGTTGTCGATAGCCTGGCCTTCTGTCTGGTGCGTGGTGCCTTGCACAATATCAACCGCGCCGCAGACTCTGGCAATGGCGGCACCGACAGCATTCGCAACGTCGTGGAATGGTGGCCGAATCAGCTTCGACGCTCCCTTGAGACTGTCCGGTGATAGTATGGCGCCGCCACCGACGAGAAGGACTGGGACTGGATCCGGCGACGTTTTGATGACATCCACAGCCCCTTCAAGAAGAGCTTTGATCCGAGATATTGCCTCTTCGACGAAGCCGACCTCCAAACCCTTCACCTTCTCAGTCGCACCAACGACTGCCTTGCCTGCGGCTACTGCCACGTCCGTTGTGGTGCAGACGTCGCCTCCAAAGACGAGTGCACGGCTCAAAAGTTCGAGTCCGACAGACTCTGGACCGACTTTGACCTTGCCATCCACAGTTCTGACTATGGAACCGCCGCCGAGACCGATCGAGTGAAGATGCGGCATGGAATAGTTGACTCGGACGCCGGCAACAGTAACGTACGCGGAAGCTTGTCTCGGCATGCCTGAAGGAAGTAAGACGCCGACATCCGACGTCGTGCCACCGATATCGACAACAATCGCGGAACTATCACCGCCAGAATCCAAGCCGGCAAGGTACGCCGCGCCTCGCATCGAGTTGGTCGGTCCACTCGAAAATGTGCGGATAGGAATCTTCGCCGCTGATGCAGCGTCCAAGATAGTGCCGTCGTTTTGAGTGAGGAACAAGGGACACGTCAGGTTGAGTCTTTTGATAGCCAAACGGAACCGGCTAACCGTCTTTCTCGCGTATCGCAGAATGGCGCCGTTCAAGATGGCTGCGTTCTCTCGCTCGATGAAGCCGATGCTAGCGCTGGCCTCTTTGCTGCACACCACATCGATCCCAGGAACCTCGCGGAGGATGATGTCGCGGACCTTCTCTTCCTGACCGAAGACCTCGTCAATAGGCGAATAGACGCCCGAAATGATGACGGCCCCAACACCGCTCTCGCGGATCTTGGCGCACTCAGCAACAACCTGGGCTTCGATGACCGGTGCTTCCTGGGAGCCGTCGATGTGAAGACCTCCATCGACAATACCGACATACGACTTGAGCACGGCTGCCAGATCTGGCGGGAACTCGGCAAAGGCTGGAACCTCACGAAGGAAAGACTTGCTCAGCCGGAGGACACCGACTTTCTGGAGACGCCGGACATCGCGCTCAATAACAGCGTTGATGAAATGTGTAGTTCCAATTGTGACGCTGGCTATGCGCTCCGGGGAGTTCGTGAGATCGGCCGCAGCGAGAACAGTGCGTACTGCGGTCTCGATACCGGAGGTTGCGTCAGGGGTTGTTGGGGTTTTGAAGTGGGCTAGAACGCCACGGCTTTCGCTGTGTTGAAGACTCAAGTCTATCGCGACAGCATCGGTGTTTGTGCCTATTCTCAAGCAATTAGCTCAAATTCTTCATTTGTCGCGCAGATCACTAAAGGGTAGCTTACCGCCAACATCGACGCCGATGCGTACAGTTCTGCGAGAGGGGGCCATTTCTCCCATGTTGGTGGGCTACTTCAGAGATCGATAGTCTTACAGCCTGCTGGTAGGGTGATTAGAGAGCTTATTTTGTCATTTAAACCCATGCGGTCGGAAAAGACGATCTCGCAGAAGAATTACCCCGAAGATGTAATTACGTGACTTGTTTACAAGATGTCGTGTCTTCGGAGATCATTCAACCAGCCGCGCGGGTCTGCCAAAGCGGATAAGCGGGTAAATGGAATCAAGACCAGAACCGTTGATCTGGGCTACTAGATCATCGTATGCTTAGGCTTGCAACATCAACCATAGCAGAAGAGATACTGAGGGATATTCAGGCAGGTACAAGCGCGATGGTTCTCCAAAGCCATGCAGCTAATCATCCCGGCTGTCAGATGCCGAGGGGAGCCATGCGGGGTAGACTGGGTTATCCTGGGATCCCGGTGTTCGACAATTGCCTGAAGTTGCTCTTATCGCCGGGGACCCCACAGACGGCGGTAAACTATGATAACAATCGCACAAGACGTTTGGTCTGAGGCTTTAGAGTTGGAGTCGTGACCCCAACGATAAGAGCCCATTCATCCGTTATTCATCCGTTATCAGGACCTGCGCGCGCGGTGCGAGCTTTATCTGTGGAGGCATGATGGCAGTGGCCCGGCATCAGGTGGGCGCGAATGCAACGTCCCCTGAAGCGATAGTGTGCGGTCATGGTAGAATACCGTCCGAAGTGTGCACGTGGATGCTTGTGATCTCTTGGTGAGCCAGTTCCATTAAACTGGGCGCATGTCCTCCGAATTCCTTCCGAACGACCCAAACTGTCGGGACTACGAATTGCAAAATGGGTCTCAACGGCGTTCTCCGATGGCTACGGTTGCCCGACACAGAGGTGGCCGAGTCCAACATCTGGATCAATGAAGATATTCGGCCAATGCCACCGGATCGTCGGAGATGGACCACTTCGACATTCATTTCCTTTTGGCTAACCAACCAAGTTGCCAGTTAGTGTTCCCAGGCTACTGCTGTATCAAAACGAGTTGACAGCTGACTAATCTGATGTAGTTTCCAATTGGCAACTGGGAGCATCTCTTGTTGCTGCTGGTCTTTCTGTCTGGCAAAGTGTCATCGCCATTATCATTGGCAAAATCATCATCGCTGTTGTGGCCATTGCGAACGGGTGCGTGGGTGCAGAATGGCACATTGGGTTCCCGGTTGTGTCGCGTTACATCTGGGGCGTCTATGGACAATACCTCATTTTGATTCAAAGAATCATCTTGAGTCTGGTATGGTTCGCCGTCCAGTCATGGACCGGTGGTTTAACCGTGGTCAACTGGTGGGTGATGCCATTTGTAACATGTTAACCTTCGCTAACTTGACTATTCAGCCTGTCGGCAATTTTCCCTTCCTTCGAGTCCCTAGGCAACGTATTTCCAGAAAACTCCCACCTCACAACCAAGGATTTTATTGGGTGGATCATCTTCAATGTCCTTCTCATCCCAATTCTATACATTCGACCTGAACGTATCCAGAAGGTGCTTCTGGCGTTCAACATCATCTCGTCGGTGACTCTGGTTTCAATCATGATTTGGGCCCTAGCAACTGCGGGTGAAGCAGGATCATTGGTACGACAAGGCTCGAAGTCAATGACCTCCAGCGAGCTTGGATGGCAAATCGTCCACGGAATCACAACTGTCATTGGGAGCATTGCTGTGGGCTTAACCAACCAGCCTGACTACTGCCGTTTCGCCCGTCGACCAGGCGATCAGATCTTTGGGCAGTGGTTCAGCATCATCTTCTTCGGGGCCATCTTCCCAACATTCGGATGCCTCGCTGCCTCCGCAACTGGCGTCATCTACGGAGAGCCGATCTGGAATCCACCCCTGATTGTTCAAGCCTGGCTTGATAACAACTACAATGCCAAGAGCCGAGCTGGGGCTTTCTTCGCTGGCCTCGGTCTCTTGTGCATCCAGCTGAGCATCAACTCCGTCGATAATGCGTTCTCAGCTGGCATGGACCTTGCTGGCTTGTTCTGTCGCTACATCAATATCCGACGCGGCGCTTACATTGGCCTGGTGCTCAGCATCGCGTTGTGCCCCTGGGAGCTTTTGTCCTCTGCGTCCGTCTTCATTTCGGTGCTCTCCGCGTACAGTGTTTTTCTCGGACCTGTCATTGGCATTCAGATCTGCGACTACTTCATCATTCGCAGGCGCAAGATCAAGCTGTCCGACCTCTATCATCCTAGGTCAGATGGATCCTTCTACTACTGGAAAGGCATCAACCCACGCACCTTCATCGCCTGGGTGTGTGGTTTCGCGACGCAGTTGCCTGGCTTCGCAGCCAGTGTCACTCCCAACAGCGTCCTTGTGGCCGATGCTTGGATCAATCTTTACTATCTCGCCTTCCCTCTTGGCTTCACCATATCGTTCTTGCTGCACCTCGCTATCAACACCGTCTGGCCACCTCCAGAGGCCGGTGTAATTGATGAAATGGACTACTATGGGACATTTACTGAGGAAGAAGCTAGGAAAATGGGCGTCGCTACGCTGGAGACGGAGGTTATTGAGGGGTCACCGAAAGCCGTTGAAGCAAGTGGTTTCGACCAGGGTGCACGTGGTTGGCTCAAGTCAATGCTGAAGTAGTTGAAGAAGGCATATAATGTCTTGGCAATCTTGATACTAGGTACATGTGAGTAGACTTCTGGTTAGGTTCGCACCAGATATTTGAATTGAAGCAAAGCAACACACTCTGCGGCCACGCTGAAACTATCTCTCTTTGGTTCCCCTGTCCATGCTTTATGTGTAACTGTACAAAGATATATCTCATTCAGAAACCCAGCATGAAGTCTTTTGACAGACAGGAATCTCCATATCTGCTAGTACTGGTCGATGATCCGAGTAGTAGACCCCATCGTCAAAACGATTGGACAGCACACCAAAGTTGTGAAACTCAATCCCTGTTGGATTCAAAACGAATAGGTGGTCAATGATCGTGGGCTCTGCCTCCCCAAACGTAGTATACGTAATAGTATTTCCATAGCGATGGGACTTGGGAACGAGGTTCTTCAAATCTGACATGCCGTCAGGTTCCGCCGTCAACAGTCTGTGTGGCTCTTCGGCTGGCCCGCTGTTGAAGTCTCCTCCGAGGAACACAGGAACGGCAGCTTGGTTATCGGTGGAAGCCTCGGTCTGCCACTGTCTCGCAAGTCTGAGGAGTAGCTTTGCGCTTTCTGAGCGTGCGTCGGCGCTGCGATGGTCGAGGTGGGTGCTCATCACGATAACCTTTGTAGAAGAGACCTTGTGGCGGAAAAGTCCGATGGTGACTATACGGTTTATGGTTGCGCCCCAGGCGCTGGAGGGAACCTCTGGAGTAGGGCTAAGCCAATACGTCTGAGCCTTTTCCAAATCCCAGTGGTTGGTTCGATAGAATATAGGCGAGAACTCTCCGTCAACCTCCCCATCGGCTCGTCCGCGGCCAATGTAACCCCATTGCGAACCTAGCTCAGAATGTAGGTCGAGGAGTTGCTGGTGCTGGGCTTCTTGGATGCAAACGAAGGTGTTGGTCTGCCCAAAGGTATGGATTCTCAGCTGGGCCGCCAGCCTTGGACAGCGCACATCCCAGGGCTCCTCATTGGGGAGAAGCGTTCTCTTGACAGCGTATCTGATGTTAAGGGTGATGATGCGGAGAGGCATTGTGTCTTTGACGGTCCTGTTATCCATGATGTTGGCTGAATGACACCCAAAATGTCGAAGCTGCTTTCGTACTGCCTTCTTCCGGTCGACCAGGCAGATTACTGCAATGGTGGCCACAGTTGGAAAAGTGAAGACTGTCTGCAGGCGGATGAGATGTTTGAAAAGCGAATTCCGATCGCTCAAGAGGATCTTGAGGAGTCAACGGATTACATTACATAGTAGCCCGTATCAGACATCATGGCTTCGTTCCCATTGGAAATGAACCAGTTCCTCTAGCAGATGGGGCTATTAAGCATATTACAAATGTTATTTTCAGCTGACGGGGCCAGCTGACAAGTCAGTGCATCCACTGACGTTGGCGGTCTGGGCATCTAAGGTATCAAAAGATGCTGAGCTAGAGGAGGTAAACTCTGCGGTTTGGCCTCTGCAACAGCTTGCGGCTGAGTAGTGCAGCGGGCCCAGTCCCAGCCCCCAAGGAATATGTATTCCGGGAGAAGGTCCAACTCACTTGTCCCAATCCAGTATATGTTCCAACCGCGGGCTAATGCACGCCTAATTCTTGGAAGGAAAACGGAAAACGTCTTCTTCAATCGGTTCAAGACTGACTAGAGCATCCCGTCACATCCCGTCACGCCTCGCAGACCTCCGCAGTATATCGTTATTCGGGAAGCCTGCCGCTTGCCGCTGAGTTCCACATCGCCGTCCCGCCGGACCGGGCCCAACGCTACCAACAAGGCTTAGTCCGGGAATAGGGGTCCTTCACTGAGTCACTCGGCGAAGGCATGTTTGCAACTTTGATCAAAACTTCTCCTCCAACGTGAGCTTAATCAGCTCATGTTTGTCAGCCGGGAAAAGTTCCAGAATAACATGAAATTTGAACCGGTGGGCTCGAAGCGGGAAACGATGCCGAGTTCCCTGTCACCATGCCACCCTTGCAGCAAGTTGTCGCTATTACCGCATTAGGAAGCCCGACGCTGACCATTACCTAAAAGTCGGGCCAAACTGACGGAGCCTCTACCGGATTCCCAGCTTGCGCTCGTTCGGACGCAAATGTTTTCCAGCTGCTAACCGGCGTTCAGCCGTTATTATCGGTTGGTCGTCTCTAGGTAATTGATGGTTTGCGGTTTGTATGCGTTGAAACCCGTCAGATTTCCTCCTCGTTGCAACCCCCTTGCTTCAGCACTCGAGCGAAAGATGGGTCCAAGCAGCAGCGCATAAACCATCGAGTTGCAACAGCTTCCAGCGTTGCCATCTGATGCTCAAGGGCACGCAACAACAAAGCTTGCCAATGGTGATGTTGCAATATCACCATTAAGAGAAGCGGAGAGAGACTGGAATATGTTGACTCCTCATCACAATGGCGGTTCTTCTCATTCTACACCTCCTGAGGATGCTGTTGAGATCTTCCAAAAATGGAATTATCCTCGCTCAAACATTGCGCGGATACTGTCCATCTTCTGGAGTTTGATGGTCATGGGTGCAAATGATGCGTCTTATGGGGTGAGTGATTGCTTTCTGGAAACCAATCTGCAAAGCGTTCTGAGATGGTACTTACACGAAATGTTTAGGCCATCATCCCCCATGTAAGTCAATACAGAACCTCCTATGTGTCAGGTAGGTTGGTGAATCAGGCCAGAGACTAACAAAACGACCTCAGCTGGGTAAATACTATCAGTTGCCCTACTCTTTCACGTCGCTCATCTTCCTCGCGCCTTTCATCGGCCATACACTGTCGGCAGCCCTGAATACCAGTCTCCACGAGACCGTCGGGCAAAGAGGAATAGCCATCATTGGCTCTGGATGTCACCTTGCAGCATACATCGCCATTTCCCTTCACCTGCCATATCCAGCCCTGGTGTTCATCTATATGCTTGCCGGACTGGGCAATGGTATTGGTGATGCTGCCTGGAACTCATGGGTAGCCAGTAATCTGGCAGATTCCAATGTGGTTATCAATTCCATGCATGCTTGCTACGGCCTCGGGGCCGTTCTGGGACCGGTGACCGCAACCACTATGGTCGTCAAGGCTGGCCTTCCTTGGTACGCGTTTTACTACTTTATGGTATGCCTCTGTAGTTCGCCCACACCGTCTCAAGATTAACTGACACAACACCTAGGCTGGATTAGCGGGCATAGAGCTCGTCACAACATCCACCACATTCTGGTCTGCAACCGGCAAAGCTTACCGAGAGGCCAACCCCAAAGGCCCGGAACCAAGAGAGTCAATCGTTCATGAAACGCTTTTCAAGCTACCCAATGCGAGAACAACATGGGTTTGTGCCATATTTGCACTGGGATATGTTGGACTCGAAGTGTCGCTGGGTGGCTGGATCGTCACCTTTATGTTGCAGGTCCGACATGGCGAGGAATTCGCTAGCGGCATGACAGCAACGGGCTTTTGGGCTGGGCTAGCTGCAGGCCGCATAGCCCTAGGTTTTGTCACTCCGCACGTAGGGGAGAGATTTGCCGTGATGGTTTGTCTAGTCTTCCGCCCCGGTTTCTGGGATAATGCTGACCTATGTTCATACAGGCTTATCTCGGAGCCGCCATATGTCTACAACTTCTCTTTTGGTTGGTACCGCAGTTCTTCATATCAGCCATCACAGTCTCGCTCCAGGGCTTTTTTCTAGGGCCGCTGTTTCCAGCCATCATGATAGCGGTAACGAAGTTACTCCCAAAGCACTTACACGTCAGTGCTATAGGATTTGCCATCGGCCTAGGAGGTAGCGGTGCCGCGATCGTTCCGTTTGTGATAGGGGCGCAAGCTCAACAACACGGTGTACAAGTACTATCACCGATTGTGTTGGGAGCTTTGGTGTTCTTGTCAGTGACGTGGTCTTTCTTACCTAGCTTCGGTCGAAAGCAGGACTAAAGGGGGGAATGGTTGAAAGCAAGATTTCTTCTACGATAATTAGCTTCAAGTGGCCGTAATATGACGAACGTGTACTACCCCTCAACTCTGTCTATTCTTACAAGCCATCTGCACAACAAATTTTGGCCAGCTTCCATGGGTATAGACACAACCGCTGCTCACTAAGCGCCCGCATATTTTGAGTGTTGACGAAATTTTGGTGCGTCAAAATGATTATCCAATTTGATAGCATATTCTAGCTACATGTAATCGACGAGACACTTGGGGGGTTGCTGCTATCGCTCCTTTCCAACATTTCATCATCAAAATGGTTTCCATACTCGGGAGGCACGTCCAAACCACCGTCAGGCTCCACCAAATCCACCGCCTCCGGGCTCTTCGGCAACACAAAATTGTCAAACGCGTCAATGGGTATCTTTGGAGAAACAAATAAAACAACAGGCAGAGTGGCGTGGTATCGGAACTACAGTTTCGTTAGCATTCAGTCTGAAATATATCTCCTCGCATGATACTAACCTTTAATAAGTTGTCGTCGGGCTGAGCAACGTCGACAGCTACATGAAGCGTGTGTGTTGTACCGAGTCCTTCTGTGTCCATATCTGGAGAACACTTCTTCGGGTCTGTTGGTAGTGGTAGGTTTTGTATTACTCGATATACAGGTTGGCCGCAATCTTCCGGGTTTTCCACCGGCGCAAACCATTCCGCAACTTGGCGATCCCCATCGAATTGCTGTAAGGGCCGAGCAGTATTAATGGCAAACTTGTGAGTCTCCAAGAGCTCGCACTTGATCTGCTTGATTTGCAACTTCTTGTTCAGCGGCGTCAGCTGTATCTCGAGGGGTACCGTTGTCCCGAGGGCTACAGCCTTGTGTGCTATCGAGATGCAGTATCGGATGTTCTCTGCCCAAGTCCCTTCCATGTACATGGGATCCATTAACTCAAAGGCCGAATTCTGGACCGTTCTGTTGATACGAATCGGTTGGTAGGCGGTGGGCATCGACATCGACGTCTTTCCCCGGATTGTCGACGCAGAGAGCTGGTATGATATGCTGCAGCAGCTGCACCCTCGGAATGTCTCTGGCGTGTTGCCGGGTATGATCAACTTGAAGGGCCACTCGTGGGTTTCGATGTCGCCCGATGCGGTCGAAGAAATCTTTTGCCCGTGGTCGATGACGAATGGCGGCAACTCGTCTTCGTGTATCGGGATGGTACGAAAGTCGGGCCTCTTTGTGCTTACATCGTGGTCTCTAGAAAGCGCATGGTCAGTTTCAAGATACTCAATTATGTGAATTCCATACGCACCTGCACCGGAGAAAGCCAACCATTCGAAGCCGTACTCCGGTGGCATGCTGCCCGCAAGGCAGGCGCAAACTGAGCACTCCGCTTAGGGTTTGCTTGCTAGCTTCATCAACTGGCCCTCTCAAGAAAACAAAGTCTTTTTTCAATCTTAATGGTTCAGTCGTCAGCTAGAAGATTGCATCAAGGAACTTGGTCTTCCATACCGGATCTTGAGACAAGCACTTCCGTCCGCACCAGTGATTCGAGATAGGAAGGACCGCATTGTTCAGAAACTCCGTTTCTTAAAGAGGTAGTTTGTTTTAATCTGGCCAACGAGAACCCATGATGATCATGATGATGGGAGGCGGAACGAAGATTAAATCAAGAGATCTAGTGAATTGAAGGTGGAAGTTTCTCGTCCATGTCGCCACAGGCTGATCAATTGCCCGCGGCAGAAAACATTCGGACTGCTGATACAGGCCGACATACGGTCATGTTCAGCCCTAAGGCAGATGGAGGCATCCGCGAAGGAGCCAGGGGCTCACGCGAGATGGAAGCAAGGGTCCAAGCTAGTTGCAGGGTGCCAATGCCGGTGGGGAGTATTTCCTAGATAGGAAAAAGCGGTCGGTTGGGGGCAGTTTTCCGAGCTCGGGTTTCCTCCGTTGATGACATATAGCAAGAAAATTGAATACGATCATGAGAGAAGAAAAGCCATGATTGACGTCGTGGCGTCGCCTGATTTCTGCACTGAAAGAATATGGCTGCAGACTGGATTATTCTGCGCGTATGCATCGCGCTGGGTTGACTCATGCGTGAGGTTCTGGCTTACAAGGCCTGCGAAACCAAACCTTCAATTTTCCTACGGCGGGATTTGTATTCCGCCATGTAATAACAGAGAAGCTTAGAACATGTTAAGGGTCTCTTACAAGGAGTTTTCAGTGACACATTTTTGGTTCTTGTTTGCTAATGAGACTCGTCCCAGTCGTGTAAGTCGTGGAACGGACCGTGGCGCCGACTCTCCCTGCGAAACGATGCGGAGTTCGGCGGAGTTGGGCCGGAGATGTCCCTTGGAGTAACTACCGGACTTACCTGATTCAAGAGGTCTGCTTGTGTGGGTAATCCTCGGCTAAGATGCCATCCCAACGGCTTGACGACGTCAGTGTTTCGTAGGACGGAATTCAAATTCCTGGACGAATCAGCGGCGAGAATTCCTCTGTTCGTTGGACTGGACTAGCTAGCCGGTTGCACCACAGAATGCACGCCAGTTCATCGACGATCATATCATCTGACGCGGGTCGCACATAAACCTGCTGGAGCTATTTCCACTAACATTTTTTAGCCCCTGGTCGAATGAGACAGGAGTGTTTGCTCTGGTCGCAGTGCCGGTCACATGCCTTGACGTGGCCTTTTCGCAGGCTTAGAAATCTTTCCCCGCCGGGAAGGAGTCATCATCCTTGCTGCCAAATCTTCCCGTTCTGGCTTCATGGAAAACTCGCGATGTGTTGGCCGATGATTTCCCGTCGAACAAACAGCATCTAGGCGGCAGACCACGTCCATCCTGAAGCTAAGAAAACGACATTTAATCCTGTTCCTGCCGTCTTTCATCTCGTATTGTGTGATCAGTGAATTTCCCGGTGATAAGTCGTCGCCTGTTGCCATCCGTCTTCTCTGGATTGCGCCGTCGTCGTCTCCATCATTCAGCCTCAGCTGAGGATTTACGCGCCCCGTTCACAAGTCGCCTTGGCATTCCCAGCAATGTCGCAGGCCTTATTGTCTATGTCCACCATCACGAACATGGCTGCGCTCCCCGCATTTGGGGGCCCCAGTCTGGTCCAGCTGAGTGAGATCCTCGATCGCTCACTCGATACAAGACTTGGACGCGACCTATCAAGCACCCCTGCAAACCTCTCACGGGTGGTCTACATCCCCAGACACAGGGACATCACTGTCCATCTTCCACTGTACGATGTGTCGAGCACCTACTTTGACGCCGTCAAGAAGGAGCCGATAGGAAGCAGCAAGTACAAGCTGAACCTTGCCATGATGAGAAGGCCAAGCGGAGATGGCACAGATGGCGAGGTGCGCTATCTTGTTGATTTCCAGGAGGATGCCAAAGAAAAGACTGTGGTAGTTGAGCGCAGAGTTCCTACACATAACGGGGAAGTAGTCAGCATGTAAGTCAACTTCACGGGTACCTGTCTTCTCAACAGAGATGCTAATGCCTATCAAAGGACTTTGCCGAAGGAAGGAGACGGTAGCTTCCAAGTCGAGCCGTTGAACACAGGCTCTAATGCCCGCCTGTCGCTTCACAGCTCATTCCCTGTTCCCGACACGAAGATAGTGGAGCAGCAAGTTCGGCACCCCTGGTTCACGATATCTCATCGGACGAACACTAGTGCGGACGCTCAGCCTTCGAATCTGGAATGGCAGACATGTCCCAGGGAGCACGGGGCTCTCCGATACACGCTCGTCGACACAAGCGTAGATCCTACAGATGGTAAGCCAGTCGTGCACGCCATTTACCACCACGCTGGAATCGCTTTTGCCCTACCCCACGATTACAGCGAAGGCGTTCTTCTTCTATCGGAGGATCTCAATGATGAAGCAGAGGCGTTGGCTGTCACGACTCTTCTAGGTCTGCTGGAACGAGTTCGCCAGGTCAACCAGCCTGCACCCCGACCGAGAAAGAAGTCTCTAGTGAAAAGGGTTCTGGGAAAGATTTGAGGCAAGAAATGCGGTGTGTAAAGAATTATTGCCAAAAAGGGAGATTGTTTTGAGATTGTGTGGGACAGCAGATGTTTCATTGGGACTTAATTACTACTAACAATTTGCTGGGATTTTGCAACAAGCGGGCCGGCAAGACCGAAACCCTCCCTAGCCATGATACCCTCAAAATTTGTATTATCAATTTGCTTATACCACATTCATAGCTTAACTACAGCTCACTCTCCTTTCTACTAGATCCGCGTTTGCCTCCTCTATCTGAAGTGAACAACCCCGTCACTATGCTCTATTATGCAGCGGGTAGCGGGCAGCGCTCTAAAACCACCTGCAAAAATGCCCGTGCCTTGACGAAGTCTAACGTCGCTTCCTCGCCTGAACACATATGTCTGTAGATATGCACTTTGTCTGACATCCTGCTGATCTGTTTTGCCGCGCCGGAGCACACCTACTACTTCGTGATAGTCTCGCGGCCTGCTTAAGAGGAGCTAAATAGCCAAACTCGGCGCGAACATTGGCCATGATTACCTTGAGCTTTGGGGATTGTTGTAGTCGAGTAAGCAATCGTCTTATAAGGTCAGAGTTCCTAACTATCAAAGCTGTATGCCTAGATCCCATCAAAATTTATGTTACAAACTCGCATCCCGAACTTCAACTCATGGGTAGGTAACCAATGAGGCCAACCCAATCCGTGCGCGCCTTCAAAGACGTTGTAACTGACAAAGCTTTGAATCTCGAACTTGTACCTCGTCTGTTGATCGTTTGATTATGGCTTGCAACAATATCCTACTGTCGATAGGGCATCGTTTACTGTCGCTGATGCGCACATCCATTTAACGTCTGGAATGTCGAACTGCGTTTTTTTGAGAATCTAAAAACACTTCATTGCAGACCGAGGGACATCCTAAAAAGGTTTCCCCTCCCATAGGATTCGCCCTTAAGCCACCAGAGGGCTGAAGTCTAGGTCGTCAAGTCTTGACTCAAACGGTTGGTAGTGACTGAACGAATTGAATAATTATATCAATTCTTAAAACATCTATAATTACGATTTACAATACAACTCTGTCAAACGTTCCGATGTCGGGTGTCACAACCAGAAGTCGCCGTCTTGAGTTTCACTTGGTGGTGGTGCCGTTGTCGGGATGGTCACCCGACATGATAAGACCTTTCCGATCCGACACGTCGGGACCGCGCACCGACTAAGCCCTTTCCGGGGTCACCCCCCATTCCTTGCCTCCGACACTGCAGAAAATGGTCATTCTTATCTCAAGAAACTTAATTCAAAGGATCCGATAACGCCTCTTCTCCAGATTTTGGGTCGCGCAAGAGCCAATCAGTGCCAGTAAACCGTCTTGTTTGCATCTTCAAGTCCCGTCCGTCTTATCCACCTGGTGGAGCTCTGGGAATTTTGGACGAACGCCGCCAGAACCCGCGATGGAGCAGAGCCTCAATGGCCCTGACTATCTTTGGTGCGTATCTGGGGTCTGAGACAAATCTCGGAAAGCCGGTCGGTGGGAGGGGTGGTGGGCTCGGCGAAGCTGCTCGACGATACCCCAAGTCATGCCGCCACTTTGACACATCTAAGGTTTGTGCCGGCCGTAGCCGTTCATAGCAACTATATCTAACCCTCCCTCATCTATCTCTCCCTCCTTCGTGACTGAGCACACCTCGTTCATCCATACTCTACAACACTTCACGATGTCTTCCTCTGTTATGTGCAGAGGCGTGCCCGTGCCTCTTTGCAGATCTCTCCGTCTGCAGGGAGCACCAAGAAATGTACACACTACGGCGGCCAACCGCACTAGCACTGCGGTGCCAAAGCCTCACACTCTCATTCCCCAGACCACAACAACAACAAAAAGATCGGCCCTTTCAAGATTACCAACGCCAACCCTCCTCCGATCGCTATTCCTCACACAATTTACATCTTCGCCACTGTTGATGAGGCTATCACTACCAATCCTCGGCTTTATCACAACATCAAAATCACTACTATTCAACCCCGACAGAAACCCGCTTCTAAACAAGCTATTGAGATGGACGATATACGACCACTTCTGCGCAGGAACGAACGTTCCGGAAGTTAGGAAGGCAGTCGCCAGTGTTAAGCAGATGGGTTACCAGGGAGTCATTCTCAACTACGCCAGAGAAATCGTCCTGGACACGAAGAAGGCACAGGCAGGATCGAAGGAGGGAGACTACGCGCCGGCCTTTTATCAGATGGTGCAGGAGTGGAAGAAGGGAAACCTCGACACGCTCCAGATGATGGAGCCTGGAGACTTCATTGCCGTCAAGTAAGTCTATCCAGTCTCGTGCCCTAGAAGCTCAATGACTAACATAAGATCCTCAGGGTTACTGGCGCTGGTCCTATCGCCGTGGATGCTATGCGGGGTTCTGCGGCCGTTCCCAAGGTTCTCAGTGAGGCCCTTGATGAGATTTGCGAAGCCGGAAGACAGAAGGGTGCCCGTGTCTGGATCGACGCCGAGCAGCAGGCTCTCCAACCGACACTGGACGAGTGGACCATCGACCTCATGAGAAAGCACAACCGCGAAGCCCGCCCTCTGGTTTTCAACACCATCCAAGCATACCTCAAGGGCTCCACCGCCAACGTTGAGCGCCACATTGCCCTCGCCGCGAAGGAAGGCTGGAGTCTCGGCATCAAGCTCGTCCGCGGCGCTTACATCGAGCACGAAGTCCGCTCCCTGATTCATGACACGATTGAGGACACCCACAACTGCTTCGACGGCATCGCCGACATGTTCATCAGCCAACGACTGCCCAAGGGATCCGAGGGCCTGCAATTCCCCTCGAGCGCGCTGTTCCTCGCTACCCACAACGCCAACAGCTCCACCAAGGCCATCTCCGCGCACCGACGCAGGCTGCTCGAGGGACAGACCACGACGACTTTGGAGTGTGGCCAGCTCATGGGATTGGCCGACGAGTTGAGCTGCGAGCTCTTGGACAACTACGACACCTGCGTGACGGACTCTGGGTTGAAGAGGGATGACATCCCCAAGCCTTTCAAGTACATCCCGTGGGGTTCTGTGGCGGAGTGCATGGGCTACCTGCACCGCCGGGCTATTGAGAACAAGGGCGCGGTTGAGAGGACACGGCATGAAGCTGTCATTCTGAAGAATGAGCTGCGCCGGAGAGTCTTTGGTTAAGGTGTTGATTTGAGCGATGCATCAAAATTAGATTATATCCCTAGATAATGACAAGCGAATAGATATCCTTTCATATGTTACTTTCATGTTCGTTTCTTCAGCCATTATGTGAGGTTTATGTGGATGAAAGCAAGGGCTCGAGATGTGTCCCCGCGTCATGAAATTTTGACCGACATAGGCGGTTTGCCCAGGTGTAAGTCACTTCTACGTACGTTTCACTTGGAGTCCCTAGTTCCAAGCTTGCAGAGCAATCGCTTGGTTGTGCCAATTTCATTTCCAGTTTGCAATCAACAAGAAAGAAATCATAAACAACGTCCTCGCTGCGTTCTGTGTGCCCTGCAGAGGAACGCTCACATGGACACCGCAATCGCATTCGATCCCTCTGCGGCCTGTCCGGGACAAGCCTCGCGGTCTGTCCGTCGCGGTTGATAACAACAACAGCACTGATTGGCTTAGAAAAGTCGGGATGGGTTTCCGACCTCCACTTTGACCATCAGCTCGGATGTCAGGAATGTCGGAGTGTCCGTCCGACATTGCATCAACCCCCAGCTAGCCTATATCGAGCAAGAGCCGAGTGATCGAGTGTCGTCCGCCGAGAGACCGACTTGTATCCCCTTCCATGCTGATATCTTCATTCTGATTGCGGCGTCTTTTCGGCTTGAATTTCCATGCCGATGTGTTCCGCCTGTGATCACAACCCAATTGCCTCTGCGTCCCCATATACTCGGCATTTTCGGCTGGGATTATCTATCTTTGGCTCTTCCAAACACCCTCGTGATCTATCAACAAAAAGTCAATACCGAAAGGGGCTTCTGCAATTGCACGGCCGAAACCACAACCCCGTTCAAGCGTGGCCAATGCTTTCTCCCAGCCCCGTTTTCCCCGCGAACAATCTTGACTGAAATGACGATCGTTCATGTCATCCAATGGTCACCGAGCATCCGAACCCCGGACTCCGCGTGCTCCCTACATACACAGACGCCTCTTGCGTTGACATGACACAGGCTCAGCATGGCCACATGACTTTGTTTGTGTCAATCCAATGTAACCATCTCCAGACAGACTCCGATGCCAGGAAGAACACAAAGTGTGGGGTAACAAGGCATCCCCTCCCTCTGAGTCTTCTCCCTTCTGCCGCACTGATAAGACCCCGGAATACGGAGCAAAAAAAGCCACTCGGCTATCTGCGGTGCGCGTCAGCTACTCGCACCCCAGCGCTGATAAGCCATCCATGAATGCGCTAAACCGCTTGGCCTGCGCAGAGACAGACACCTAAATAAAGACAACGCGCTGCCGCAGCCATGAGTTCCGTTGTCGGAAGCTCGCTCCGACAATATTTGCAACGGCGACCGAACAACACCAACAAGAGCCCTCGCTCAGCGAAACGACATGGAAATCAGTGACACGAGCCCTGGAAACCGTTCAAGATGCCGCAATTAAGCCAGGGACAATACAAAGTGACGAAAAAATGTCAAAAAGCGTGCGTGCGGGGAACCCCGAAAACGGAATGGGAGGGCTCACATGACTAACATTTTTTTCTGTGTTTCTGAAAAATAGTTGCGAAAGATGCAGGGTGATGAAGGTCAAGTGCTCGGGCTCACAACCGTGCACGAGATGCGACCGGAAGAAGCATCGGTGCATCTTTGCGGTTGAGGATAAGAGGATATCGGTCCCGGAGAGGTGAGTTGTCGGTGAGCGGGCGGGCGCGTGTGTTGTCGGGACTCTCCAGTTGACCCACTCTACCAGTTACCTCCGTGAACTTCAGAATCGGAATAGCGAACAGGCCTCGGATCGGTCGGTCAGGGCGGTGAGCCGGGGCCATGATATTGACGATGGTCCCTCGCGGTATAGCGAGCCGTATGGGACGCCGCATCGTCACTCACTGCCTCGGCGTGAGGAGGTGACTGGGCAACTGGAAACTCCAAGTCACGGTTGGTTCTTGAATCCGATGTGGAGGTCCTCCTGGGTTGTGTTGTGCACTGAGACTGACTTGAATTCTGATAGACAGTCCACTGCTTGGCGGAGACCAGCAGTCTGAACCAGAGTCTGAGCCCGATGATCGTGGTGATACACCTGCACACCACGGTGACTTTGGGCCGGGGTTCCGACAGAACCCGTTAGTCGACAATGACTACACGTTTGCCAAAGCAGGCGGAAAGTACTGTAAGTCATCCATCTCACCATTTCCTTAAGCAACAACGCGCTGACGGGGTCTCTCAGGGTACATGGGGCCAACTTCATCATGGTCCTTCTGCCGCAGAGTTCTAGCCCTGCTTGGGAAGAGAATCCCAGAAGCAGCGCCAGATCCATGGCATCTCCCCCACGAGGGGGCTTTCCGGATGCAATGGAAACCCCTTGGCATCAATGAGGAACCAGATGTGTCGAATCTCCCGCCATTAGACTACGCCATGTTCCTCTTCAACACGGCCAAATTTTACCTCGGCGCGGTGTTCTACCTCATCGACGAGAAGTCATTCATGAAGAATCTGCTTGAGTTCTACGATGACCCTGCTGCGAAAGCAAGCTCATCAAGGCTCTGGTACGCACAGTACCTGTTGATACTGGCCTTTGGCAAGGCATTCGTGGTGAATCAGAGCAGCTCCCATACCGGTCCGGCGGGCGTCCAGTATGCTACCAGGGCCATGTCATTGCTGCCGGACCTGTCCGGACTCGAACCCGATACAATATCGTCTATACAGGCTCTCGCTTTGGCGGCTGTCTACTTCCAGTGTCTCGATATGAGACTGGCGGCATTCCAACATGTGAGTTGTGGGTGATGTACACGGGGAATACAAGTACTAATTCTGGCCCAGATCGGACAAGCATTGCGTATCAGCATCGTGGAAGGCATATACCGGCACATGCCAGAAGAGGTCGTCGGTGCGGAGCACTCGCGACGCTGTAATATCGTGTTCTGGGTGGTGTACACCTTGGACCGGGAGTTTTCTGCTCTGATGGGAGCACCTAGTTCTATTCGAGACGAGGACATCACCGTGAAGCTCCCTTCGCAGATGGACAACTCCTTGGACGCCCTGAATATGACGCTCCACGTCCGGCTATCGCGTTTGATGGCGCGCATTCTGACCAGTGAGTCTTTTCACCGGACGTCGCTTGAACTTTCAGTCGCTGACTTGAGACCTTAGCGGTGTACGGTGTCGGCAAGTCGTTCGACGGGTCCCTTGTGTCAAACACCCAGTCCATCCTCCGAGACCTTGCACGGCTTTCTCGAGACTTGACGGCGCTTCTTGACACTCACTTCCAGGGTTCGGTGAGCAGAGCGTCGAGGATGGCCTTGAGGCTCATCCTCTCGTATCACCACGTAAGTCAACACCCTACCCGCGCTTGAAGACATGCAGCTTAGACGTCCAGTGCGTTGTTCTTACAACCCGACCTTTGGTTATGTGCGCTTTGCACATTCACATCGAACATTCCGACCTGCGAGCTACGCAGACAGTCTGTTTAACGCCACCCGTTGCTTCACTACTACAATCATGCGTCGATTCCGCTCAGACAGTCCTCAGGACACTCCGAGTGCTAGGCGACGAAGATTTGCTAGGTCAGTCAATGTTTCTCAGACCACATCAAATTATCCCAAAATGCTAACAGCCCATCAGAGGCTTTCCTCCCCTTCCAACTCGAAGACGCCTTCTCCTCCGCCTTCCTCCTCTACCTCGTCCGCGTCATCGACCCCTCCCTCCTCCACGACGACACCTGGTGCGAGAACATCAAGTGCGTCCTGGACAAGATGATATCCAAGGGCAGCCTCGTGGCCCCGCTGCGCAAGCTCGAGCTCAGCCAGCTGGAGAACATCATGACGGCCTTCACCCCGGCCCCGGAACAGCCTCCGACGCCGTCGCCGAGCACGGCGCATCCGCAGCACCACGACCACGGCTCGTTCCTGGACCAGATGGATCACGAGGAACCTGGCTGGGACATTTTCGACACGAGCGGGATGGGCGGTCTGTCGCCGCAGGCACTGCTGGACCTGGCCGAACGGTTGGATGTGGAAGACTTGATGCAGTCTGTGGATCATGAGGTTTCATGAGGGTTTTCACGAGGATAATGATAGTCATGTAGTAATGTCAGTGGGCGATTCTCAGGAGCAAGTAATCATGTAGACCTATCCGGTCGTGTCATCTATTTCATAGGGAAGCTTTCGCTTCTTCGTTGGATGGGCTTGCTAGTCATTGGAGTCCTTGGCGGACAGCAGACATGAACTAGGCGAGGACAACCCCATTAGCTCACGGTCAAAATGAGTTCCTGTGCATGAAGAGGACTTACGGGAATCACCTGGGCATTCTCAAGATCCCAAACGCCGTTCTTGGCGTACACATCATTCTTGATCAGCTCCCACGCCTCATCGGCATCCTTGACAGTGTAGATGATCATGCTGCCCTTGAAAGCGGGCGTCTTGCCTTCTGAGGGGTGCTCAGACTCGAACATGGCTCCTGGGATATCTCAGTCAGACCTAGCCAAGCATTCATACTCATGAGGGTACGCACCGCCAACAGCTACCTTGCCCTCCGAAGCAGCAGACTTGGCCGCCGCCAAATGCGTCCTTATGAACCGTCAGCTCCCTTATCGCATCACCATCATCTGTCCCATGAGATAAGAGACTCACGGTCTAATCTCCAAGCGCTTGGCGAGCGCGTCGGGCTTGTCCGGGAGGATGCAGAGGAACTCCTTCTTTGCAGCGGTGGCCATTGTGCGATATGTGAAGGTGAACGGCGAAGTCTGGGCTACGAAGCGGCTTCTTCGGGTTACGTATCGAGATGCGGGGATGAGAGGCGTCCGCAAGATGCGTGTGGGGATGGACATTGTGGGTTGAACGGAGGGGTTTTGCGGAGATGGCTGCCACTGAGTCGCTGACTGTTCAGCGGTTCCGTTGAGTGAGAGGGTGTCATGTGATATGCGGAGGTGAGAGTCGGGGCTGCGCGCGTTGAAGGGCTCCGAGGTCGGACCCGACAACCGAGACTAGCCGGCGTTGGTCGGTGCTGGCGAGCCCGGGTCTTCCGGCCACGGTGTTCCTCCCGGCATCGTGGAGCGTGGGTTGAGGCTCCATGAAGACGGCTCAGGAGCAACTCAGCGGGATGAAGTCCTCTTGGAGTTTTTGCTTGCTGTCATCAAAAAAGAAAAAGAAGCCAAAAAGATGAGGTCGAGCCCGGGTTCGAACCGGGGTTGCCGGAAGACTTTGAGGTGATCAAAATCCGGCTGATTGGGAGTCAGCATGGGAATGAACATACGCGCTGTTGGTGAGGAGAGCTTACAGTGATAACCACTACACTACACAACCGACTGTGCATCAGAGTGGAGGCACGCGATACCAGATTGACACACGAATCCACATTATGGATGACGATGACACGTCGCGCTTGTCCGCAAGCGAGAACGCGAGGATGCAAGGTCCTTGACGCATCATGACACGACGAGGGGAACTCCAGCCCGAACAGTAGCACAAGCTTCTTTGTTGGCCTTGAAACATCAAACATGAAGGCAACGTCTATGATATATGCATTTGCTAAGATTAATTACAACAGGTCTAACTAACTACAACACCTAGACTATGCCCGCTTCAAGCGCCGCATCGACATGAAACTCATAAACCGACCGGCCGTACAACTCAATGCTCTTCCCCCCATACACAAACCTGCCCTTCGTCGTCGTCGGCGCCCGGATCGTCACATAAGAGATCACTCCCCTCAACCTTCCACTCCGCGCTCAAGTCCCCATCAAACGCAGTCACAACCTTCGCCCTTGCCGTCTTCAGCCCCATCTCGACACCGGCCGCCGGCGCAACCACCCAGTTCCTGTACCCGAACCCGTCCGTCCCCGCAGCAGGCTGCACGCCCGCCGCCCACTCCGTCAGCACGTACGTCGCCGCGCCTCCCCACGGGTGACTCAGGCTCGTGAACAGGCCGAGGCCGGGCTGCAGCGTCGCGGCGTTGACATACTCCCAGCTCGTGCCGACCGCGCTCTTGTTCGCCGCCTCGGTGCTGGGCAGCATCGCGCCCCAGAGGCTCTCGATGAGCGCCTTCCCCGTGGCCGTGGCGTTGCCCATGAAGAGCGCGTGCAGGAGGAAGCCGTTGGTGTTCGGGGAGATGTTGATGCTGCTGTCGTTGGAGGAGACGAGCGAGGTGTCCTTGTACCCGGGGCCGAGCTTCAGCAGCGAGAGCGCCTCGATGGAGCGCGCGGTGCGGTTTGCGGACGCGACACCGGAGGTGATGCAGAATGCTGTTCCCGCGACGGAAGTGTCGTTCAGAGAGGCGAGCGAATACCCGTACGCCCCGATGTCGTGGTTCCACAACTTCTCGTTGATCGCGTCGGCGAGCGAGGACGCGGCCGAGCGGTACTTGGTCGCGGAAGCCGTGTCGTTCAGCATGGTAGCCACGTCGGCGGCTCCGTTCAGGCTTTGCACTGATTCGCAGGAGATGGCCGAGCCGCCGTCCGCGGGACCGGTGAAGGCGAAGCCGCCGTCAAAGGTGAGCAGCCCCGTTGTCGTGTTGATTTGCGGGAGAAGCCAGTCGATCACCTTCTGCCACTGCGGCCAGGTCGAGCGCGCCCAGTTGAGGTCGTTGGTCAGGCGGACGTGATCATTGAAGGCCATGAGGCCGAGGAGCTGGTAGTCCTGCAGCCCGTAGCTCCCGGATGGCGCCAGGGCGTTCGCGATGGACTTGAGGTCGTAGCCCAGGTTGGGTGAGATGCTCATTTAGCCGTTGGCGATCTGAGTATCGAGTAGCACCTGCAGGGTTCCCCGAGACTGGTCTGTTCGTGATGTGCTGATGGCTGAGATGCGAGCGGTGTGGTAGAAGTCGCCGAGCCAGACGAGTCTGTCGCGCTTCGGCCCGTCCAGGCAGACGCTCTCATAGTTGGCTCGCGTGCCATACTCGACCAGCACATCTTGGCTGGTGAGATTGTTCGAGTAGAGGGTTGAGCCATTGACCGTATCGTATGCGTGGGCGTTCTTGAAGTAGGCCGCGTGGTCTTGGTAAGCACCGAATCCGAAAGAGCCGGTGAAGTCGGGCGTCCCGGAGTACGAGGCGCCTGATGAGATCAGAGCCCAGGGGTAGTTGGAGCGTGAGATGTTAAAGACTTGCGTATCGTTGATCGAGACCGCCAGGTGACCGCTCGGCGACATGGATGTCGAGATGTGGTACCAGGTATCCTCCTTCACGGTGAAGGGGACCTTGAGGACGTCCAAGAGGTAAGATGTCAAGGTCGTCTGGTTCACGAAGTCGGGGCCGTATGAGAGCGAAATGGTGTTCGGAGGCGTAAGAGTCTCATTGACATTGGCAAATCGGTTGGACTCGGGGAGTTCGCCGGTGAGAAGGATGGTGTATCCATTGCCCGCGATCGCTCCATTCTGGATGTTGGTCAGCTCACGGTCTTCCAAGACCACCATGATCATCCTCATGCACTTACCGTAACCCACCAACTGCCTCCCTTCTTGATCTTGGTATCGAACTCCACTGTGTAGTTCGTCCACGCAGTGGCATTCCACGTCATTGAAGGTCTGGTGCTCTGTGCCAGCACACCATTCTCTTCGTCAACCCTCCAAATAGCCGGTTGACTTCCCTTGTCAACACACGCAGCAGTTGCGGCTCTGGCGCCCAGCTTCCAGATCTCATTCAAACCCGCATCGTCGCTGGAAAACTGGCCCGGAAGGTCCTCGGGCTCGACGGTGGGGATCGTCGCTTCGAAGCCCACATTCGAGAACGTGACCGTGGTGTTGGTCAACAGCCTGACGGATTGCCATTTCTGCCCACCTTGAAGAAGAGGCGAGGCGGTTTTGCCCTTGACTGTGATATTGAACGTCTCGACGCGGAAACTGTTTCCCAGCTGGTTCGAGAAGCTGTATGGCCCGTCACCGAAGGGGTGGTTCAGCCCGTCAAAATGCTCGGTGTACTTCACCTCGATCTAGGTGGAGCCGTCGAGAGCGGAGACCTCAAAGACCGGAAATCCCGCTCGCTCAGCTCCATAGTCGAAGGTAGCTATCAGGATATCCAGAGTGAGGGTGAAAGGGGCGAAAGACTAAGTTTTTACTTAGGCTTCCGCGTCGAGAGCAATGCCATGAGGTATGAAGATGCTAATCGCAGGCGAGGAGAGTTAGCAAGCAGTTGTAAGCAGAGCAGGATATTGAGTTAAACTCACTGAGCTTCGGATGACTGGTTGGTTCCTGCAGCTGGTGCACCATCGGCTGCAGCCGCAGCCAAAAGCAGCAGGAAAGACAGTACCATAGTTCCGTTTTCGTTCCGAATGACAGAGGCCCAATGCAACACAGCGAAAGCCAAAGTAAATCAGAATGCAATCTGCTCGCTAGTTAGGCAGAATACCAACAGCACAGTTCCAAAGTGAGAGTGTAAACAATATAAACAATCTGAAGATCACACAGCCATATCAAACAGCTCGAAGTCTTTAAGCATGACCCCCTCAGTAAATTAGACACCAAGAGGTCCAAACATCGCTCGTCTCATCCTCCGTTACGACGATATCGTTTATCAATATTTCAATCATCCCTAAGATCACGTCTTCTCCCCCACAATCCGATTGGACCGCGTAAGCAACTAACCCAATCCTGCGCGTGTGTGGGAATCTTTTCGCAAACAATACGACCCTTTCGCGTCGTAGTTTGCGGGAAGATTGCGGGGGAGTTACCATGTGGTCATATCCCAAGTGCATGAGTCGCTTGGCCGGTAGTTCGAGTCGGTGAGGTGTCATTGTCACCCGGACCGAGTCAGATGCCGAACCGAACCGACTCAGTCACGAGGTTATTGTTGAGCCTCAATTGGCAATGTGAACTTCGGGGGAGATACATAGGTAGTGAAACGGTGTTCGTTGTGGTGGATAAGTTGTCTCGAATTACGTTTGAGGCATGACAAGGCTACCAATAATAAAATGACAACTTTTAACCCTTACTCAATAGTGAGTCAAATATTAAGATGTCCGTCAAATCATTTATTCACCGTGTCTGCGGGAAATGCTAATAAAGCGAACATGAACGCTTCAGCCGGGATTCACACATGCGTAATAATCGTTCATCATTAAATTTCGAGTCCTAGATATCAAGAGAAAGACTTCCTGCGACTCAAGCCCACAATTTCCGGCTGAATAACTCCCTAGAAATGACTGACGTTCATGTTGTTGAACGTGTAAGGATCGACAATAAGGGTCCACGGGTATTTCTAACCGCTGTTATCGTTCTTCTTCTCGTCCAAGCAGATACACAGTGCAGCCATGAGCGCCATGTCCACTCCAGGAGCCACTGTGAGCGCATATGTCTGCTTGCCTCCGAAAAAGTCCCGAGCCCTCAGCATGTTGCGGTCGATCCTGCCCAAGACTTGGCCGGTACTGGAGTCAACAATATCTGCCTGGGTTGAAAGCCAGTTTCCTTTCATTTCCAACGTCTCTGTCTTGCCGGTGCTTGGTGAGATGAAAGTAGCAGTTGCCTTGGAACCAATCACTGCGGGCATGGTCAGTTTGATATTTCAAGGGGAGGTAAAATGAGGATCTTACAGGCGAAACTGTTCTTGACTTCCATAATCTTCTTATCGTGTGGGTCGATGGCGGCGAAGGTTGTGTGAAGGTGGAAGTGTTCTTTTACGATGTCGAAGAGATGGGTACCGCTCATGTCGTAGACCGACTTGCGCCCAGAGATCGACATGACCTTTCCCTTTACGCTGAAAATTGGTGTGCCATTGACGAGCTTTATGTCGAAGTTGTCGCCAGTGAGGGAGAGCATCTTCTCCTTCAATATCAAGGTCTCCGTCTGTCGCGCGGTAACTTGCGGGAAGATTCCGACGGAGTTGCCCGCGGGTGCTAATTGATGGGCCGCCATTTTCGAATATTTCGCTTAGATTGGGTCTATGATGTGACGCGCAGTTTGTCTAGTATTATTATTTGATACTATTGATGATACTCGACGGTGTGAAGGTGTGAAGAAACAGGTTGTGCTGTCAGGATCACTAGTGAGTGAAGGGAGGACGTTGTAGCTTTTATTCGGCTCATAAGTAAGCAGGCGCTCTTCCCCTTTCGTGCCACCCGCAACAATGACGCTGATCATTGGCTCGGGAAGAGCAGCACATTCCTTCCTTCCGTCCAAAGTCTCACAGCGATGGGCATGATCCCCGCGCACCGGCTCCTTCTCGTCGCTGAAGCCACAACGAGGTTTCACCCAGTGACGTCACGCCCGAGCTTAAAGAGGCCTCATGTCACCACAAATGCGCGTTAGGCTGCTCCTCCCCAACCGTTTACCGCTTAGTGAGGGGTAGATAGACGAAGTCACTTTGGGGAACTGGCGCCAGTGGCGTTGACACCGCCATCTGACGGTTACTCAGCCGCACGCAAGTCGCGGACGAGCTGTCGGCCTTGGAGACAAGTTGATAGATAGACGCGATCTCCAATAGCCTCTAGTCGTTTAGCTTTCACATGGAAGAGAACATCATTTCACTGGGATTACCTCGCTCAATGGACGGGCGGGCAAGCTGAGACATGCTCGCTTTTGGATAGAGCATGTCGCATTGTCGAACAGCCACAATGATCTGAAATTTGCAATTGGCACAGCCACATCAAGGCTTTTTCACTGCAGAATCACCATATTCTGCCTCGAGCTTCAGCCACGAACGCGCGCCACGATGAGAGGCGCGAGACCGAAGCATTGTGGGGAGAGCTCCAGCCACATCTATGCTGACTACGCGAAGCATCTTCCAGCTTCACAGGGGAGAAGCCAACAATCATCGGAGTTACTGTCGGAGATCACGACTTTGCACCCTTTTAGAACACGTTTTAACTGAAGCACGCCAACCGATTCCCATTTGTCACAGTAATCTACAGCAACGCGCCGCGATTCCGCGAACTTGATGGCTAATACGTAAGTATGTCACCTCGCAAAGATCTACCATCCATGTGATGGGGCTCGAAGTAAAAGTCATTCAGGGTCAATCGCAGAAGTAGAAAACGTGGATAATTCCAGCCCTTCCGACCATCTCGGGTCTCTACACTCCAAACTTGGCAGGTTTAGCTCGAAGGCGTGGTTTAGCAAGGAGGTAAGGATCCCTCTTCGCACAGATCCCGTACCTATATGCTGCATGGAGTTCACGGAGAAAAGCCATTCAGGGTCGATCGCAGGAGCAGTGGAACATGGCCAGATCCAGCCCTTTTTCCCTTCTACTCATCTCGAGTTTTCAGGCTCACCCCCTCAGATTGATGAGTTATGTCTCTTCACAAAGGTGCCTCATGCATATGTGCTGGGGTTCATAGAAGACATAGGGTACTGAGGGTCGATCACGGAAGCAAAAGAATGCCGAAGCCGAGCGTCTCCCCCTTCGTCTGCCCTACGAACACGGCATTCGTCTTCACCGATGATGGAGACGATCGTCTCGGGTTTCCTCACTCAACGCGTCAGATTAGGCTCAAAGGCGCGTTTTGGCGACCGTCGGCCTAGACTCTGGCCACGGACCACAATGGCACCGAAAGCACACCGTTCTTATCATGAGGACGCGTGTTATCAGCGGCTCGAACGGCTTCGCTGGCCCTCACCATCGGCGGCGCCGAACACCTTGCTGCCTCCGCGATCTCCGCGGGTTTCCGGGGGCTCGGACCTTTTCCGTGCGCCGACCGGTCCGCAATCCCGGTGGGTCTTTCTGTCTGGGGTCCCCCTCGTCGGCACCGCCCCGCTGCACGTGGAAGATTATCCTCTTTCTGCCCAAACCCCGAGCTTTGACGGATTACGAGTAATGCCCGGCGAGACGCAAAGACCACGCCTTATGTTATTAAAACACTTTGTGAATATTGGTGTTTGTCTCCATGTTTCCGCCGCAATGGTAACCACAGGTCAGGGAATGCCAGCATCGGGAAATATAGATGACCATAGCATTGCTGTTAATGCTCGTACAAATCCTCGGGGGCCAGTATATTAACTACCACAGCCTACCAAGTCACGAGGTCCATGAGGTCGTGTGAACGACACCACACGTTGCATCACTTGGAAGATCTCATTGGCTTGGGAAATTTCTCGCCGAGAATGCCGACCATGGTAGATGAAATCATCATGACCGCATTTTGGCGGGTATCATGGCGAAAAGATCACAGATTTTCAGGTTAGAGGGGCTCGACATCAAGGTAAAAATAATTAAATCTGGAACAATGGTTCCAATGCACTTCTGCAAGCTGAGTCCACACAGAGCAAGCTGTCTCGTGCCAAGGCAGCCCTGGTCGGAGCTTCGTGGAGCTGAACAGGGACACCTCAGGGACACTGGACAGGGCCCCATGATGGCCCCATCGTGGCTGGGGCACGGTTGCAACCGTAGGAACCCCCTTAATTAGAGTTTCACCGAAAGAGGATTAACGATTCCCAGTTTGGATAGCTCTTCTCCATCGTCTCCATTGAAGTGCGGAACTTCAACGGAAGGAGATCTTTCGCGATGGAGAATCCGTATCACGACATTCCTTCCAGAATGCCCGCTAACCAACCCTACATCGCAACATCAGACGGAAAAGCCCTATGAATAGACACGATGCTTGCTTGACAGCGCGGCTATCGGCCGCTATCTCTTCGCTAACATGCAAGATCTTTTGGGCTGACGGTATGATACACGAAAATAACCTTCCCGGTGGGATGTAGCAGCTTTGCTCCACGTGAACATGACAGTCTAGGCTAAAGTGAGGCTAGCGAACATGCCCAGAGCCAACTTGTTTATCTTATCACACATCATATAAATTCATTTATAAAGATGATCTGACACGTAACCCGGCGCGGAGGGCGCCCATACAGGTGCACATGCGAAAAACGTGCTCTCACAGGGACGGGGATTTGAGCGTTAAATCCGGTTATGTGTGCGTAGGAGCAATTGTGACAAATACGATAAATGCGGTTCATGACTCTTGTTTTCGTCTGGGCACGAAGGCTTTAGACTTAAACAGTTCGTGAGCTTGTTTGATGCGGGGCAATACATTATCGTGAGCCGGTCTGGAGTAAAGTGGTGGCATCGGACTCAGGCCGAATTGGTGTGCGTTCCGCCGTAGCATTGCCGAACTTAGCGTGCACTAACCACCATCACGTTGTCACATCACTGTCGAGTCGCTCAACTCGAGTGACGGAGCAACCATATTGCCCTATATCGCATGACATAGGGCAGCAATATATGCAAACAGACGATACGAAAGCTGAAAATCTACGACACAACCTTGTGATCACACCATCGTCGATTGATAGAGATAGAGTAACTAGATTGTCCTTTGTCGCGGAATGGGGCCGACATGTCATAGAAAGTGAAGATACGAAAGCTGAAAACCAAGCATCGTAGTAGAGGGACCAATGATACAACATCATGATGATGACAAGTTCCGCTGTACGTGATTGAGTGCATATCAAAGCGACTTCAAAATAGTAAAGGGATAAAAATCGTAGTGTCATCGAATGAGCAAAGTCGAACAAGACGTAGATACATTGCCACCAATAATGACGATCAAATCATGATGGCACAGCAATTAGAATAGAGCACGGTAGAGAAATATGCTGGACACAATGCAAGTCTATAGTCATCTATGGGACAAACTGCGAACAAATAGACAATACACGAGACACCACAGTACAGGTATATGATACGAACACCAACAACGCCTAGAATTTCGTAACTAAACGGACCAAATTCCGCTAACGATTTGTCAAAAGCCACTTCCTGGTCAAGATGCCATTTCTCTGAAGATCTCCTAGGCACCACGATCCAGAGAGCCGGCTAAGGATGTGGGTGGAGCAATGATGAATGTTCCCAGCCAGCCTTACGGACAGGCTTCGGCCGGTTCGCTTCGTGTGTGGTATGTTGTTCAAAGGGAAAAAGGCAGGACTAGTGCAAAAACGAGCCCTGTGGTGATCTGGACCCCAGCATCTCCACGAGACGCTTAGCAGCGGCCGCGGACGGAGTCGGAGTCGGCCTTGCAGTAGAGACCCTTGCCGTCGGCGCAGGCGAAGCCCTCGTCGGTGGCGACCTCACGGCAGGCAGCCTCCCACTCCTTACCGGCAAGCTGGTCGTTGTCGGTCTTCTTGACGCACTAGGGGGCGGGTTAGCGAGATTGATGGGATAGGCGAGCCGCGAGCGGCTGGCTGTGGAGGAAGGGAAAAACCAACGCGTCCAGAAGCCTCGTCGTAGACGCCGACGCCCCACTCGTAGTTCTTGGAGCTGTAGAGCTCGCAGGCCTTGACGGTGATGCGCCAGTTGTAGCTGTCACCGTTGTGGCAGGCGCAGTTGTCGTGCAAGTTCGCAGAACTTCACAGCCTGTTAGCCATTGACGTTCGGTTGATGCCGGGACTGGTCGAGACTTACACAGCGGAAACGAGCACGAAGAGGGAGGCAACCTTGGCAATGGAGAACTGCATTTTGGCGGTGTTGATAGTGGTTGGGTGGGATGTGTTTGGAGAAGGTAGTGACTGTAACGGAGTTGGTGGTGGAATGAATGAACTCAGTTGGTTCTGATTACTAGATCGGAACAAGAAAAGAATGTGGTGGGCGTGGATGGAGCTGGAAGTGAGATATCATGATCCTGGGGCGGAGGCTCTGGTGGTTTATATCCACGGATGACTTCCACGTGCAGTACGAGTCAAGTGCCTACTTTGTGATAAACAACTGGACACCTCCATGCGCACCCGTCGGATACTGCACATACCACAACCACGCGGACGACCAGGACGTGCCAAGTTCCAACGAGCGGTAATGGTCATCCGACTGCTCAGTGCGCAGAGCGCGGTCTCCACCCGAACCGCCATTACGTCCGGCGACCCTTTCACCGAGTCCGACGACCCTGTGGCCTGTCCAGGGAGTTTGATCTTCATCTACTGCGGACGCGCCGGTGGATGCCATGTCACCTCTCGGCGCCACTCCGGGCGGTGCTGGAAATCCCTTGATGGCATCGTGGGCTAGTCTCCTCGCTCCCGTTATCAAACTCCATGTGCGCCCTAAAGGGGAAGCTAAGCGTGAGGCGAGAAGCGAAGCAGGGCATCGTTCAGCCCTTTGGGGCTTCGGTGTTGGTGATTTCCAAGCTAGCTGGGCTGATGGAGGAGTATTCGCGTCTGATGGACCATGGTGGGCTGCCTGGTCCAGGGGGGGAAAGACGGGGTCAGCAGGGGGCCCAGGATTGCATGAGTAAATAATCTCTTGCCTCATTGGGGACTGCAGGGGCATGGATGATGTCGCATGAAACGGTGAGCCGGGGCCGGAGTGAGGTTGTCATGACTCGGTAACCTTCCCGAAAGTCAATTGGGCAGAAACGACCTCAGAGCCGCAAAACTCCACGCTCTGCACACCTTGAGCTCCCTTCTTAGCCCGGATCTGGTAGGACGATTCTAAATGTGAAACTGGGAGACCCCAGTATTGCCTTGTTCGTGTTCGTGCTATTGAATGCCATCTGATATCCATCCGCGCCTCCCCCCACTGCCGGGACCGCACCGATCTCCGGTTTGCAGCTCTCGAGTCATTGGAAAGTCGCACTGCAGTTGGGCCTGCCTCAGTCATAGTATGAAGCCGATATTATCTCTTCTCCCCATTAGGGAGTTGGATGACATTCCGCCCTGGAAAGCACCTGGCAAGCTGACCTTGTCGATGTGATCACAGATGCTTCTCCTGCACCGGCATCCCCGGACTTGCGCTTGGCTTGTGCTCGACTGTCTGTCGGCCGACTATCTCGCGCGCGGATGAGCGCTTCACCGTCTATGCCAGAACAAGGGACAATGTGGCAGTGGAAACATTCGAGCGCAACGGCCAGGCTGCGGCTTGTCGAGCAACGAACAGACATCCGATAGTCTAAAGGTTCTCAGACTGGGGATGTCCCTTCACAGCCGCCGCTCGAGATGCAACATCTCCCTGTTGTATAAAGACAGCCGACTCCCACCCACAGTCTCGGAATCATCACCTTGAAAGGCCAGTCCATTCTCCGTTACCATTCGTCCCCCACACTCTTTTCCCACAACAACCTTCACTCTTTACTTCTCAAAGACACTCCTTTGCAAGAGACCCATTTACACTCTTTTCAAACCCTCAAAATGCGCTTCTCCATCATCGCCCTCTCCGCCATCCTCGGCGTTGCTGCCGCCGCCCCGGAGCCCGTCGCCCTCAACTACGATGACGTCGTCGTTGTTGGCGAGGATGACTCCTACACCGTCATGAAGGACTACGAGTACGAGGCCATCAAGGCCCGTGACCTCCAGATTGCCCCCAGAGCTCGCGTCGCCTCCGCCCCTGAGCCCAGCCTCAAGCGCCGCGGCTGCGACGAGTCCACCGAGTTCCAGATCCTCACCGACGACACCTTCCTCAACTGGGACGTCCCCATGTCTCCCGTCGTCAACTCTGTCGGCAACGACGTCGCTGTCTCGGTCGACAAGGGTTACTCCCTTGCCAACTCCGTCGGCGTCACTGCCGGCCTGTCCTACACCATCCCCAAGATCGCCCTCGGTGTCTCTCTCTCCGTCTCCTACACCAAGACCTGGACCTCCACCGAGTCTCAGAACCTCCGTTTCACTGTTCCCGAGGGACAGTTTGGTCTCGTCGTCTCCCAGCCCCAGGTCCGCCGCATCACGGGCAACATCCTCGAGGGCTGCACCGACTCCCCCAGCTACACCCCCTTCACCTCCGACACCTACACCGACCAGTCCTACGGCAACCTCAACTGGGTCAAGGGTGTCATCCGCCTTTGCAACAGCACCACCTACCCCGTCCCCTTCTGCATCGGCGAGGGTTCCCACAACTAAGCGCGTGCGCGTTAATCGATATGGACCGACGACATCGCCATTGAGAGCGCCTCGTAGACGAGACCTGGCGAGAGCCATGTTTGTGAACTTTGCGAACTTTGCGAGTAGCCATTACCCCTCAGGGACGTCTGGAACGGAAAGGAGCTTTAGAGGTCTCCTCTTACAACCCCCCGGGACACTGCCACACACGAGTTAATGTCAATACACTTTGTCCTCTTATACCACCCTCTGCATCTGTTATCACGCGAGTTATGTTTGTTTCCTGGTTTTGTGTACTGTTAGACTTTGGGGATAGAACTGGAGTAGACTAGCAACATGCTATGTTAAGATCAATGACTGCCTTTACACTGGTGACTGCCTAGTAAACTTCCGTGCTTGTTCAATTACTCTTGTGTGCATCAATATGTCTTATTTCGTTGGTCAAGTGTCTTTAGATGTTGTTGAAACATACCTAGCTTAATTGTGTTGCGTTCAGTCGACTCAGTCACAAGACACTTAGCCATTCTTGCATGTGTTTGCATAGTGTCGAGTCAGATACCCAATTGCAACTGCCAGTCGGCTTGCAACCTCGCGGCCCGATGCCTTCACGACTTGCTGACTGGCCGACTCCATGTTGCATACTACCTCTTCTGATTGCTGCCTCACCTGAATTCTTATCCCCAGCTCATTTGCGTATTCGGATGCGGGTTCTCGGATCCGTCAACTGATTGACGACTCATCATGCCTATCGCCTCGTGCATTGAAGTTTATAATCGGTAGTCAACCCCGAGATTCAATATAAGTTAATTGAGTCAACACGCCTCGAACCTCCGCCAAGCCACCTTTCGACCACAAAGCTTGGTAACGGCGGTAGCTGTAATATTATTCGTATGAGTTGTCCAGAAACCAGCCCCGCCAGTTCCAAACGTTCCCATATTCTGAACATGGTAATATTTGGGGCCAGTCGGAGCCGAATTCTTCAACTCAGGAGATCTCTGGCGAGTCAGTTTTGCGGGATGACACGTCCCGAATGCAGCTGCTGGATGCTCACCTGATGCTCACTGCCCCTGTCAGTGTCATGAGAGTTTCGGCGAGCTTTCATAGACAATCGTAAATGCCCATGAACACCTCGGCGACGTCTAGGCTCTCTCGGCGACACGTGAAGAGGGTCGTCGTCAGCCCCTACAGCCCCGTTGGGCTGTAAAATATCAGTGACCACGTTGTGTGTCATCGATATTCAAGTACTGACCGACTCGCGGCCTCTCAAGGGTCGAGTGGGCCCTTTTGGAAGCCTCCGCGGCACTATTGTCGCCAAAACTTGGTACGCCCAATCTCCCGATTCCAAGTTTCGAAGCGCAACTAGCCTTCGACAACTCACAACCTCCGTTCATCCGCAACCTCACAGATATATAACCCACGACGCACTTTTTTCGAGCCACACTTACACTAATATTGGCCTTTTTGCTCGTTGTACGTTGAACGAAACTCAGCATGTGGAGCGTTCAAGGACTCCCTCACGACGCCGAGTCAGTATGCAATTTGGATGAGGTCAGCACCGACCACTTTTGGAGCAGTGCAAGCATCCCGCTCACGTGGGAAACAATCAACAGAGTTTACCGAAGAGCCCGCCTGCTCCATCACGGGAGATGTTGCACTGGAAGTTAAAATTGTGGCATTCTGTCGAGTTCACTCGACTCAGTCGAATGCAGGTGATCGGTTGAGATCCGTGATCGACCTTTCACACGTTTGTTTCCCCGGGCCCGCTCCCCGAGATCTTGACATATCCTCCGAAGGAGAGTTCCGCTGGACAACTCCGGAGCGCGGGCCACCGAAACACTTCGGCCGCGTTGCCCACCTTCCGATGTGATCAACACAACGTTCGCCGAATCGGGATGTCAACTTTCCCACTCTGTCCCGGCAACAAGAGTTGGCTTATCTGTTCAGTTGACTCGTGCTCCATGCCGCTGAGGGGGAAATACGTGGTGTTGGTGAACTTCCCGTGTCAATGTGTTGAAGCGGCCCCAATCAACTCAACTCTGAGACTCAAGACTGATGTACCACTTCCCGGTGAGCCACTCGCGCTGCAATCGCGACCGCGTCATATGTAACTTTTTTTTTTTTTAGTGAAGCTAATTTGCAGTATAGGCCATGAACATTTACCATTGATTGAGCGTACCAAAAGTTGAAGTGAGGTTGAAGACCACTTGAGGTTGAAGCGCCACACTCTTATCAAATGCAACCTCATCAGACGAACGCCCGCAGCCAAGGAGCCCTGCAAGTCCAACTGTCGGTGCAAACTCAATCTAGGCTTTCCTTGGCATATATTCCGATCCCAAAGATCTGGATTTAAGTTGCCATTGTTTCAAATTTGTAGTGGTGTGGTCGATCGGTAACTTTCTTCAACACACGACTCATTCACCGCTGAAGGTTCACTAGGGGGCCCATGCCAAGAGGTTAAGAGAAAACAACTAAAGTTCTTTGACGTGGAAAGAAGCAAAACAAAGGCTGATGGCATTTCTTGGCATTTCTTGGCCGTCTTGGCATAGCAGATCGCATGAATGCCCGCTCGAACTACTTAAGAGATGGAGACATTGAACTTTTGGCCGTCAGCTACGCGAAAGTCACTTTTGACGACAACGATACGCACATGCCACCATCCACCGCTGCGAAAGCAGTATCAAAGCTTCCATAGCCAGTTGCAGAGTCGTGTCTGCGCCATCGGCAACATCACCCTCGCGGACGAACCACTGGCATTCGGTCGCAATGTCGTACAGCACTTGGATAACAAGTGGGCTCAGACTATTGACGTCAATTGCTGCCTGCTGAATGACAAAGGTCGCGATCATTGGGCCGCGTGTTGAAATGATTTGCTTCAACCCGCGTATCGACGCATTCTGCATGTTGCTTTCCTCCGGTAGTCTCTCCCCTCTGGCGCCGGGTTGGATGCATGCGTAGCCATGATACAAAGTCAGCCGTGCGACTGTACAAAGAGCTAGGTCGACAATCGTCGACCCGCCGTCCGTTGACTGAGAAAGGTGAGAATCGAGAGCGCCCAGCGTTGCCTCCAGCTGGAGTGCCTGATCCAGAGTTTCTTTTTGAATCACGGAGTCTTTTCGAGAGTTTCTATGCGCAAGCACTCGACCGAGTATATGGGAGGCCTGGCAAGTTCGCGCAAAAGAACCGATCTCCGAGTCGGTTGAGAAGCCTGTCGTGTAAAGCGGTTGGCTTGTTCCTATTGACCCGCGGAACCATTCCGTGTCCGATATAGGCAGTAATTCGCCTTGAACAGGCTCGGGGGTAGCAAGGGGAAATCCTGTGGGGCCAAGGTTCATGTAACTATCACGAGTTAGTTGCCTATGACTGTTTGTCTCTGCTCTGCGAAAATTCCAGGGCTCTGAATTTGTCCGATAAACATACCGCTCTAATATGGAAGTTGCCCACCATGTCCTTCGCTCCTCTTCCCAGTGAGTCCAAGTTGGAGGAATCTGGAAGAGTTGCGTGGCATTGTTACGATCATGCACCCCTCTCAAAAGGCCGAGCCGTGCAGCAAGACTAATCGTAAGGTAGGCGGTGGGACATATGCCGTGGCCAATCTCGTAGAGAGCTATGAGCACGAGAGACTGGAAAAGACGCATAGATGTGGGAATGATGACTTCCAACGCATTTGCAAATCTCCGAGCAGCTTGATAGGTAGCTATTTCAGCAGCGGATTGATGCATATTATCAGCTGGGGTAGATCCCGATACTAGTTTCATGCAGAGCAGTAGTAGGGCCAGTTCCGCCGAGACACCTGCTTCTAGGTCTTGCCTCACCTTCTTCCTACTGACGAATGGAAACCAGATGTCAATAGAGCCGAAGTACGATTCACAGATAGCCATCATGTTGGGACCAAGAAGCTCGGAGATGTACGGGGGCACTTCTGATGTGCAGCGCAAGGCGTCGTGAGAGATCGGCTGGAATAAGTCTGCGTCGAGGAAGAACGCAGTCGGAAATTTGGAAACAGATGAAGCTATAAATTTTGAAACTTCAGATGCCGAGGTTGGTGTTGACATTGATGTGAACTGCATGTCTTCCAAATCTTCCTGTGGCGAGCCATAGGCCTTGCGGCCGGCGGGGTACTGACACTTCTTCCCGAGCCGAACGCACTTCAAGCAAGTATCATCAGCATCGACAATAGCTAACGAACCGCGTCAAAGACATACTAGAGCACAGGAGGGAAGATCTTTCGGGCACTTCCTCTTGAGGCGCCTGAGCAGAAGTTAGGCATCCATGGATGACTCCTCTTACAGCCTTATGAAGACTTGCCTGCATTGACGGCATGATTGAGGTGCCCGTTCCGTAGTACCATCCGAATGGACATTTGTCTCGGAAAGGGAAGATGACATAGTTGCGACAGGGGGAAAAGATAAATTCACCGGCAGGTAGTACGGCTTGCCCTCCTGGGCTTAGGGATTGGAAGAAAGAAAAGGTCTGGTGCGAGGTCCGCTGCTACGTCCGCTCATGCTTTTGGCACGCTTATGAGATAAATGGGACAAGCATCGGGCAAACTCTTCCGCTTCACGTCAAACGGCCATAGCGAATGCGGGATAATGAGAGAGCGAGCTTTGCGAAACCTCAGTCTGACATGCAGAAAAAGCGGCCGTCGCCGGGCCGCCAACCACGTGTGGCATCTCTATCGGCGCAACCTTAAAGCCGCTGGGTTGCCTCCACTATTTCCGTGCTGCCTGCTTCTTAAAGGCGCATTCTGCGGTGCCTGAATCGGACATAAGCTCAAAAGTCCCTTGAAGGATCAAGACTAGCGGCGCCTCCCAGGCTCGTTCCGCTAAGCCCTGTCGATTGCCCTATCCAAGCAAGTTGGAGCGGACAATTGGGAGTTCCTGAGCGGACAATTCAGTGCGCCCTTGGCTGGAGAAACGCCGCTTTCCCCGCATTCTTGGGCGGACAGTGTGAGCGCATCACGGCGGCGTGGCATCGACTACGGCCATGAGCGGGCAATTGGGAATCTTGAGTACGGCATATCCAGCATTCGCAACATGTAATTGTTTGAATACGATGGTACCTACGGAAGGAGCATAAGGGCACTCTCAACATATATAATGAGCTTGCGTTCTCTGCTTCATGCCTTGAAAATCATATCATCATCACACTTTTCACATACTCACATAGCCAGGATCTCTTGCGATAACAGAATTCCACCCGCTATCATCAAGAAATTCACCACGTTTAATATTAAAACTCACATCACAAGCATTCCACAATGGACGCCTTCCATCCCTACGCTGATCTCTTCGCCAACCCCAAGGGCCCCGGAGACGCTCGCCCCACTGCTCTTCAAGTCATTGAGGACAGCAAGCTCGGCAACGAATGGACGGACCGAGTCGTCCTGATTACCGGAGGCACTTCCGGAATCGGGCTTGAGACCGCTCGTGCGATCCACACTGCCGGCGCCGACGTCTACATCACCGCCCGAAACTCCGCGAAGGCCAAGGGTGTCGTAGAAGACATTACCAAGTCTTCCAAAGGCAGTGGAAAGCTCGAGGTCATTGACATGGACTTGAGCTCCCTCGACTCTGTCAAGAAGGCCGCTCAAGATTTCCTGGCCAGGTCGACAAAGCTCAATGTGCTCATTACCAACGCTGGTAGGTCGCAATACCGTAACTCATCATCAGTGTAGAGATAAACTGATTATTCGCGTAGGTATCATGGCCCTCGCGGAGTCAACCAAGACCAAGGATGGTTTCGACGAACAATTCGGCGTAAACCATCTGGCTCACTTCACCTTCACCACCCTGCTCCTCCCGACGCTCATCAAGAGCAGCACCCCTCAGTTTGACTCCCGCGTCGTGGCCATCACATCCTCGGGCCATAGATTCTCCCCTGTCAGGTTTGACGACTACAACTTCACCAAGGGCGAGTACAACCCTTGGCTCGCATATGGCCAGTCCAAGACTGGCAACATCTGGATGTCCAACTACATCGACCGTGTCTATGGTCCCCGCGGAGTGCACTCCGTGAGCGTCCAGCCTGGAGTCTGCACGACTCCTCTCCACGTGCACATCGACCCTGCGCAGGCTGAGACGTGGATGTCTGACCCGGCGGTTGCAGCTGGCACCAAGACTCCAGAGCAGGGCGCTGCGACGCCCACTTGGGCTGCTGTTGCGGATGTCTGGGAGGGCAAGGGCGGAAAGTATCTATTCGACGTCGCTCTCGGTGGCCCTGCAGCTCCAGAGACTACATTGGCCATGGCGGATCACGGATATGGGCCCCATGCTTTTGACGAGGAGGGAGAGAATAAGCTATGGGAGCTAAGCTTGAAGCTTACTGGTGTCAAGCTGGAAGTTTAGATTTTCTTGGCATGCTTTGTATGATATAGAGGTTCTGGTTTTGTTTCATCTCTCGCGGGTTTCTTTGATAGACTGGTTTCCTATGTTCAATAGCAAACACTACTCTATGTTATTCAACAGTTCCACTAATTTATTTGTTGTGAAAAGCCCCGAGTTGTCGGTTGAAGTGTCTCAATTGCCGACGTAGCGTCACATTGGCGTAAAGTAGCGCAGAGCAGCCGGTGGGATATGCATGAACGTACCATTTCACGCAGGCTTTCATAAATACATGCGCTTTTAATCAGAAATGAATGACTCTAGCATCTGCGTCCAATAAAAATAGCGCACGAAATATCCATGAGTTCATCACACCCAACCGTACTTAGCATTATTCGATATCTTACGAGACACCTCGAACAGACAACAATACAGTATTCCCAACGTGCTTGCTTAAGTGGTTCGGAACCAAGACTGCTTGCGAATAATCATTTGTATTTGTCGGCCTCGGAAGCCAAAACTCGAGAAGATGCGAACCGGTCGGGTTGCTCGGCCTACGAATGCACCGGAGTCTACGGATCAGTGCCCTTGCGGTAGTTGAATTGAGTTTGATTACTAGACCGAGCTACTCGGGTCACCTTAGCTCAACTCTTGTGCGCGTGCAACCCGGTGGGAGATGTTTAAAATGCGGGGGATTCGCCGTTCAACACTGCTCTGATCTCTACTTCTTCTTCGCTTCATTTGGACCTCACATCATTGTTTGTCCAACGTCAATGTGTGGGATGATGTGGAGCACCCTGGCCCAACAAATGCGCCACACATTACTGTTAGGCTTCATAATGTCAGTCCTGCTCGCAGTAGAAGGCGTTGCCTCCTCGACCGCTGGTGATGTTTGTTCAGCTCTTGCTGCGACGTTACCAGCCGAGGCGTTCCTGGCCCCGAACACGACCGGATACCAAGCTATCAAAGATAACTACTGGAGCCAAACTGCCGGCAGCCTGAGTCCGATTTGCATCACTCGTCCCAAAGACGCACAGCAGGTGGCATCCATCGTCAAGATACTGTCTTCCTCCGGCAAAGATGTCCGATTAGCCATCAAGAGCGGAGGTCATGGCTCATCGCCGGGAGGGTCAAACACCGATGGAGGCGTCCTCATCTCGCTTGACTTGATCAACGGGACCCAAAATGTGGCCGACAAAGGCCATGCTATCGTGGGAACCGGCGCGCGTTGGGTGGATGTGTACAAAACATTGGAAGCCGAGAAGGTGACAGTTATAGGGGGCCGGTTCTCAGCAATAGGTGTTGGCGGCCTCCTCGTCGGAGGCGGTCTCAGCTACTTCAGCGGGTTACACGGACTCGCATGCGACAACGTCCTCAACTACGAGGTTGTTCTTGCCGACGGAACTATCGCCAACGTCAATCAAACGTCCGAGCCTGACCTTTTTCGCGCACTCAAGGGCGGCGGAAACCAGTTTGGCATCGTGACACGCTTCACTCTCAAGACCTATCCTCTCGAGTCGCAGATATGGGGCGGCATTCTGTCTTTCTCCATCGACAAAGCCGAAGAGGTTTTCAACGCTACGCAGACCTTCAGCGCGAAGTACGACCCCAATTCACACATCTACCTCAGCATGGGAGGCGGCGCCAATTCACAGTTGTCCTTCCTCAACGTGTACGTCTTTTACAACGGCCCCTCTCCACCTGCTGGGGACGCCAGTCCCTTCGCCCCTTTCTACGCGGCCAAGCCCATGGCAGACAGCACTGCCGCACAGAGTTATTCAGCCCTCATTGAATCAAACAACAATGGAAATCTGCCTCTCAAGCGCTGGCTGATCGGTGGCCACACGTTTCCGAACCTTGAGGCGCCGCATGGGGGTAGCCTATACCTCAAGCACTGGCAGAGTTTCCGGGACAAAGCCAACGCCACGGCGGCCGGGGACGTAGGTCTGCTCTTCTCCATGGCACTCGTCCCAGTTCCCGCCCGCGTCATGAGCGCGGGCGAGAATGTGACGGGCGTCAAAAATGTGATGGGTCTCGAGCCAGACGCTGGCGACACTGCGTGGATCGACTACTCACTCGCATGGGGAGAGGCGAAAGACGACGTGAAGATGTTCGGGTTCGTCGAAGAAATGAGCAAGGAGGGTGATTCGATGGCGACGACCTTTGCCCCCGGCGTGCTCAGTTCGAACGCTGTCACTGGATCTGCAGCCGTCAAGAACGCAGACTTCTATCGGACGAACCCAAGGTACATGAACTATGCACTGCTGAATCAGCCTGTGCAGGCAAGTTACGGCCAGGAGAATCAAAAGTTCTTGCGGGATGTGCAGAAGCGATATGATCCAGCTGGTCTGTGGAGACGAGACGGCGGGTTTTTATGGGATTAATGGGATTGCCTTGGTTGATTCTGTTTCCAAAGACCGTGTAGCAAATGACCAAACCTAGAAACCAACGTTCTCAATCACCTCTCGACAAACGTTGTCGCTGGTCTTGCAATGTTTGTATCTTGACGTGACCACCTCCATCGCGGATTCTATGCAGTTGCAGCTACTATGGACGCTAATTAGCAATCCATTGCTGGGGCTGTGTCCAGCTACGCGATCCTGCTGAGATGCAGTCAACGATACACAGGTCGCACGCTTTCAGACTTTTGCGGCTCAATGAATCGTTTCAGACACGGCAAGTCTAGCCAAGTATGTGTGCCGCGACGCAGCCCTTTTGTGTGATGGAGAAGATTACGGTATTCGCTCATTGATGGATTCCTTGATCGATGTTCTGAAATGTGTTTTTGGCGAATCAAATCTTGCTTTTCAATTGTATTCTGTATCCCGAACCCCGATGATGCAACCGAACACAGCTCATAACCTTAAAAGCCCTTCAACGGCAACCCTAAAGATAAGTATAATGTTGTTCTGAATGCGTGCTTCAATAAAATTTCAGTCTCCCCTAAATCGCGGAAAATCGAGAATTAAGGTGCGATGCATCCGTTCGGCACTTGTTGGCTTCCTGGTCCAATCAGGTCGCAGAGATTTCCGTCCAGCCCCAAAAGTCCCCTGCATAGCTGCGGGAGACTTTTGGCACCCTTGAAGCCATGCAGGAGACCCTTGGCAAGCTATGCAGGAGACTTTTGCCTTTCGATATCCTCAACCTGAGGAACCAAGAAAGCCGTGATAAATAGAGCTCACATCCCGGACTGCGAGATGGGAATGTTGGTGCGCTGCTTCGGTGCTTCTCGACGGCCACCATGTTTCCCAATGACATTACTGATCCGATATTCGACCTCGAACTCGAAGAATTTCACAACAATGTCTTGCTTTCAGGCCTCTACAACACTTGGCAATAAGGGCCCGATTGTGACAACACCGATTTTAGCACTGCCGCATCACAGATACCCACTTCCTTCACGCCTGACATGTCCTTCATGGGGGCGCAAACGAATATGAATGACTTTGACTTCGGCCATCAGATATCGCTCCAGCAGGAGTATGTGGGTCGTTTCACGCCACAGGAAACGGCAACTCAGAGCTTACCGGAGTGGCAAGGTCTACCCGCCAACCATGTAGGATCTCACAATACCGTAGCCAACGCCGATATGTCACAGCAGGGATTTACGGTCGCTCAGACCCAGGCTATGCCAATACCCCACATAACAAAGAAGCGCCCAGTATCAGCCAGCGATTGGGATGACAGGCGTGACACAATCGAATATCTCTACTCGATAGAGGGCAAGAAGTTGTCTGAGTTGATGAGTATCATGGAGGGCGAGTATGGCTTCGTCGCTACGTAAGTCAACATTCTCCCTTTAATCAGACAGATGTCGATGAAACTCACATCTGTACCCAGTCAAAGACAGTACAAGCGCCAGTTAGGAAAGTGGCAAATAGAGAAGAAGGTAAAAAGAGACGAGATGAGAAAGATTTTGCAGATCCAGAAGCGGCGACGGGTTTTGGATGGCAAAGAAACAGCTTTTGTTGTCAGAAATCAACCGGTAACAGAAGAGAAGATCAAACGTTTCGTGCAGAGAACACGTATTGCAGCAAGTCTACGCAGCCCTGCATGTAAATTAAACATGTGAGACGGCTAAGAGAGCCCGTGTCCTATATGTATTCTGACCGCTTACAGGGCCAACTCCACATTTCATGTTGTACTACACACCGCGCGTTCGCATGCCCTCTTCGAGAAGTGCGACGCAAAGGCCAACGAAAAGGCCGTCCGCCGAATCCGCAGAAGGGACCGTAAGGTCGATCAAGCCCCCTAAGAACCCTCGTAGGGGCTTGGGGCGTTGGCGCAGAGGACCCCAAGTTCCCTTCGAATTTTCCCGTGCCATTTTCCAGGGGCAACGAAACTTTATATTGTGCGTTGGCTGCAGAAACAAAATGTGTTGGTCTTTTCCAGACAAATCAGTCTGCTTCTGGTGTGCGCAGAAGTACTCAGCCCCACCATCATCGCCGGTGAAGCAGGCATGCATCAAGTGCCTGCCAGCCGATGGACGGAACTTTACGACTTCGCTCATTTGGCGCGAGTGTCCCCTGTTGAAAACATGGCGATCTACCCGCCGAAAGTCAATACACTGATAGGTCCGAAAATATGAGTAACGATCTCTGAAAGTTTAGTGTTTCCCGCAATGCATTCGATGTGCATGTGATACTTCAGAAGCGTGAACTGCAATCCCGAGAGGAGCGCTGAAGATACTGAGCAGGTGTGTGTGGTCAACAAGCTTAAGAAGGCCAGTAACACAGCCACGTAAGCAAAGTGTTTAAATGTCGAGACGTGTACCGCCAGGACTTGGCGAAAGAACAGTCCGACATTCCGAATCTGATTCAAAGGTTGCGAAAATGGGTCAACGGTTGCCAACAATGGAGCTGCGAAACACACCAGATCAGCAACGTAGAAGGAGAAAGACTGAAACTAGGGCACCAGCAGGAACCGGAGAAAGACGACAGTAGGGAGTGGAGGAAATCACGGTGCGCGACATCGAATTGGACAATCAAAAAATGATATAGTGTTGCCCAGGTTTCTACAACGGCTTCTAGGAAAGCCTCGACCATGCTATCTCACTTTTACGAAAGTTTGACCTGTGCTTCGAAGACGACGCCATCAGCTGCGTAGGTTGATGTAATCAGACCCGCGTTGAGTGCATACAAGGAAGTCGACTGCATCGGCAGTTGTGTTTGCGGGTTAGGCTGCTGGTCTGATCCCAGTACCTTAGGATGGAAGGTTAAGAACAAGAATACTAATCAACCGACGAAGCGATAGAATTCTTTTTGGAGAGCGAGGCCCCAACATACAATATGGCTTTCAGAATGTTGAGTAGGTGGCCTGCGCTTTTCGGCGACTCTCGCTCATCTGTAGGAATTAGTAATTTGATACGCTCTTCTGATTGTAGTGCCGATCTGCCAGGACGTGAACCCCTGGCGTCAGAAATGTGTTGGAGAACAGAACTTCAGTATATTCCCTGGCTCAAACCCTGAATTTACGTATACGACGGACTAAGAGCAATTGGAGACCTTTAGATATGCCATGTAGTGACCTGGGCGAAATGGGTTGGGAGACCCACATTCAATCATTCAATATACGATGCTGTGTGGTATTACATGGTGGTTTCCCTGAGCTTTGCTATGGATCCGGACTGACTAGAATTCGATCGCTGTTGGTTCTGTTATAAACCCTTAGCCATCATCCTCTGCGGTGTCCTTACGATGATTCCTCTCGTTACGCCTTCCACTTTCCCCAACGTCGTTGTTCTCTCGGTGGTATTTGGCTATTCGCCTGGTTACACTACTCCATTATCTGTACATAGTAATCAATACTCATTGAGATTGTCTGCTTGCTCAGCACAGCACGGCACACGCTGCGGTAGAAATGATGACACATAGGATCTCAACCGAAGTCAAAGCAGCAAGAAAAACGAATAAGGAACTGTTGACAGTCCGATTTAGAGCCGGTTGTCCATCAAAGTTTTTGTAGATAATTATAGACTTCCGGAGTGTCACGAGGACCGGCTACTCGCAGACGTATCACCAAGGATGACCCCGCTGATTAGCCACATACAGGCATAAGAGGCATAGCGCATGCGGCGGCAGAGGTCATGGAGCGATTGATACCGGCCGTGTTCGCTCCCTGATTGTCAGTCACACTTGATACTCCTTTTGGCAGCCGATAACAAGCAACTTAGGAGAAACAACAAATTGTTTGAAATTGGCCAATGCCACAAAACACCGTTGCATCCATATCTTGAGAGCTATGGGCCATAAAACAACACGATAGTTGTTCTCTTTCATAGCTAGTGACTTGTCGGTTTCACTGCACAACAATGACCATCGTGAGGAAAAGCCCACACGCCGGTAGGTTCTCTTGAAAGACAAGTCCACGACATTAGCTGACACCAGCGTAGCATGTTACACGTGCAGGACACGCAGAATTCGCTGTACTAAGGGCGGTTGTTCAACATTATACACAGAAGCAGATAAGCCTTCAACATGCTCCAATTGCGAAAGGCTGGGGTTTCAATGTCATTGGCGTGCCCCAGAATCTGACGACAGTTTAAATCCACCGCCAAAACGAAGGCGGACGATTGATCAACGTCGACAGAAATCGCGATCCGCGGAGAACGGACCTCCGTCTTCAGTTGTTCCCTCGTCAGGAGCGACCGAAGCGAACAACGAGAATATTACACCAGTGTCTAAGCAACCGACACCGACAACCACACGAGATAGCCCCTCAGAGGATGTTGATCATGCGTCTCGTCAGTCTCCCGGAACACCGAATAGTCACCCCACCGCTCCTGGGTTGGATCTCAGCTTCGAGACCGATTACTTCGGTTTTGATCTTGCAGGAGAGAACTTTGATGACTTCTTCCCTTTCCCAACTATCGACAATCCTCTTGGGAGCTTGGCAGAATTGACGGGCGTTGACTCAGCTGCCGTTTGGCAGTCTGGGGCAGATAGTTCCAGTGCTCTTGGTGCCGAGTCTTCGGTTCAGGGCCATGGCGACGTGTCAGACGTCATCAATGACGCCAACCGCCACTTGATCCAACAGTATCTGGAGGCTATCGAGGGCTACTCCAAGGTAGACGACCGCGCGAAAGAGTCTAGAAATCTGTTCGTCTCGACGTTCACGCAGTCGCTGACATTTCCGCCTCTTCTCTACGCTATACTGGCTTTCTCAGCCTCCCACCTCTCAATCAATAACCTAACTTATTGCGATGGAGCCTCCAGATTCAACCAGCTGGCTGAGGAAACCATTTGTCAATTCAAAGCGACTCACACGAAAGAGATTACCAGTCTTCTCTCAGCCCTCTTCTGTTACAACCTGTTATGTATGGATAATAATAGACCGACCTACTTAGGCGTCAGGCGGCAAAGGCAGAACATTTATACTATAGGACTATAGGAATAATAGGGACCTACTTAGTATAGAAGAACTATAGTATAAGTTATATAACGATAAAATAAAAGATTAGATCTATACGCTAAGGATATAGAAGCTATATTTAGTAAAGATAAACTCTATTAGAATAAGGGATAGTAATAAAGTAAATAATACTATTTAAAACTTATATATAGTATAATGTTACAACCTATAAATAAGGATAACAACTGAACGACCTACTTAGGCGTTAGGCGGCTAAGATAGGACATTTATACTATAGGATCATAAGAACAGCAGGGACTTACTTAGAAAATAGAAGAACTATAGTATAAGTTATATAATAATAAAATAAGAGATTAGATCTATACGTTAAGAATATAGAGGCTATCCTTAGTATATATAGGTTCTATATTATTAGAGAATAAACCTTATTAGGATTAGGAATAGTAACTAAATAAAAAGAACTATTTAGGATTTATATATAATATAACTTAAGCTTAGTTTATAGTTAGACTCCTATAGCTCTTTAGTAATTAACTTTATATTTATCTTTAGATACTCTTAGCTTACTTTCACTATAAATTACTTATTAAGTTTAAGATTAATCACTTTAGCTTCTAAAGACTAACCTACTATCAGCCTATAACTTATAACTAGCTTATAACCCTAGTATATTATTATAATATATTAATCCCCTACTTCTATTAGTAAACCTTACTATTAGATAGCTAACTATAACACTTTAATTACTCCTATTTAGTAAGTTAACTATTAATACCTATTAATAGTAAAATAATAAGTATATTTTCTTATACTTTAGCTAAGTCCCCTACCTTAAGATCTTTATCTTCCTTATATAACTAGCCTTAAAGCTTAGTATAGGAACTTACTAATATTAAAAACTATAATATATTAGACCTTAAGTATAACTCTAATAGAGAAAGTTCCTTTACTAAAGAAAGATATAAAAAGCTCTAATATATTATTTAGAAATAAGATGTTAAATCTAAGGAGATATAAACCTTTATTAATAAAAGCAAGTAGGCTATAAATAGCCTTAATAAATAACTCTAAAACGTTAGATAAGCTTATAAGAAACTAAAAAAAGATATTAAAGGAGATATTAATCTTAAAAAGGTCTAAAAGCTTTAAGAAGAACTTAATACCTTTTAAGCTACTACTAATATTATTACTACCCCTATTAGAGGATAATAAAAGCTTAAACTTAGTACCTTTATTACTTATAATAATATCTCTAGATAACTTAAGTTATTCCTAATCTAAGTTAAGAACTACTAAAACTTCTACTATAGAGACTTTACTAACTAAACTAAAAAAGTAGTTTATATAGCTACTTACCTTTATAGAAGAGCCCTTAAGTAGTTTAAACTTATTTAAGAAGAGTTCCTTAAGTATAAAACACTAAATAAATACTCTACTAAGACCTATAATATCTATAACAACTTCTAAGGATTTAAAGACGCTTTATACTCTCTCTTCTAAGATCTTAATAAGAAATAGTAAGTAGAAAGAAAACTAACGCAGCTATAACAAACTAAGTCTACTAAAGAATATGCTACTATATTTAAATAACTTAGTATCTAACTTAACCTTACTAAAGAAACTAAGATTTTTATATTCTACTAAGGTCTTAAAGATAAAGTTAAAGATAAGATTATTAAGATTAACTACCCTAAAGACTTCCTTTAATATATAAACCTCACTATTAAAATTAATAACTAACTTTTTAAACGCTATAAGGAAAAAAGCAAAAAATAATAAGGACTAAATTCTAAATATAAGTACTAATAGTAACCTTAGTAGAAGTTTAACTACTAGTAGAATAATAATAAACCTCATAATAATTAGAGTAATATATAATAAAGCACTACTTATAGATAATATAGTAGACCTATAGATCTTAGTATAATAACTAAGCCTAACGATAAGAAACCTTAGAACCTTAAGTACTATAACTATAATAAATAAAGGTATATTACTAAAGACTATAAATAACTTAAGAAGCTTCCCTAGAAACTAATAGCTAAGTAACCCTAATAAGTTAATATAATCGCAAAAGCACTATATATATCGTAATCCTAAACTAGATACTATAATAATAACTATTAAATTCACCTTAAAGATAAAGAAATATTAAGATACTATCTAAGAAATAGTAATCTAAGATAAACTAGATATAATATAACTATCCTAAACCTTTATCCTAAAACCTTAGTAATAATATATACTAGTAATAGTAAGATTATAAAAAAACTAGCTAAATAGCTTAATAAAATGCTATAAATTTAATAATTTAAACTTATTAGTACCTCCTCTACTATATAAAACTAAGAACTAGAGAATAATAATAAATAAAAGCTTATATACTTCTAAAAAGCTAAAAGCCTATACCTAAAATAAATCTAAGAAGAACCTTATAATTCCCTATAAGAACGATAACTAAGAGCTATACTCTTATATATAGAATAACATAAAAATGCGCGTAGAAATCCTACTAAGATCAAATAAATTAATTAGGAACTTAATAAATAAGTTAAGGAAGAATCTAAAGAAGAACTAAAATACTAATATAACTTCTTAATAGAGTAATAACTCTTTAGTATAACTAGTAATTAGACTTTTAGAGAAAGTAAAAGTTTACTTTATAACTTAGATAAACTTTATAATATTACTTAATAATATATTTAGAAAGAGATTACCTATAAGTTTATTTTTAGTATAGATAACTCTAGCTCTAAAGAGGAACTTAATAATAAGAAAAATAGAACTAAGTAATTCCTAAAGTATTAGGAAATTAATATACTCTAAGATAAGTAATAATACTACTTCTATAACACCTTAGTAAACTAATAAGACTAAAACTATACTTTTTAGCTATATATAGAAGACTATCTTATACTAAGAAATAACTATTAACTTTATTAAACCTTCTTCTAGCTTTAATACTTCTATAATAAGTATAAAGAATACTTAGGAGAAAAATATAATTATTAATTTTACTCCTAAAGATATAATAATAAGCTTATTTATAAGATTTATTTAATATCTACTATAATTAGATAGACTATAGTACTATTTAAAGATAACCTTATAATCTTTAAGCCTAACTCTTAGTTCCCTATAAGATATTAATATAATAATAATATAAAGTAGGATAAATACTAATAAGATAAATACTAAGTATATTACTAAGAAAAAGCATACGCCTAAAGAATTATAAAGAATAGACCTAAACCTCTATAAGTTAGGATCTATAAAAATAGCCTCTTAAAAGTAAGATAAGAAAGAAAATAGATTACTTACCTTAGATAATTAAAGTAGTTAAAAAACTAAACTTACCTACTACTAATAAATCATAATAAGTAACTAAGAAAAGATCTATTTACTAGATATTATAAAAATATAAGAATAACTTAGAACTTAAAATCACTATTAATAAATAAATAACACTTATACTAATTAATAGTAAAGCTAAAGTAAATTTTATCACCCCCTAAGCTATTAATAAGCTAGAAGTATAATAAGGAGGAAAAGAATAACTATACTCCCTATATATAGTAGAAGGAGAAGAATTTAAATATAAAGGAGGTACTATCTATAATAAGACTATACCCCTTAAAATAAGCTATCTAGATTAGAAAAAAAGAATCTAATTTAATATTACTAATATAGGAATATATAATATAGTATTAGGATTACCTTAGCTATAAATAAATAACTTATAGATAGATTAGAGTAATAGCTAACTCTATTAAGATTATAACGATTTAATCCCTAAGTAGCTTTATTAAGATTAAGCCTTAAATAAGTTAATATAATTAGAAATAGTAAAATAATACCTCTATTACCTTAAGGTAAAAGAAGCTATATTACTACTACTAAAGATAATAGATCTAAAATAAAAGAATAATCTACTTCTATCTATCCTAAAAGAATATAAAGTTTATAAGAAACTTTTTGTAACTAAGTTAGAAACTAAACTACCTAAATATATAAGCTTTAACTATAAAATCCCCTTTAAAGAAGGAAAAGAACTATAATTTAATAAAATCTATAAACTTAACTTAATAGAAATAGAAGTTTTAGATAAATACTTTAAAGAAAACCTCTAAAAAGGTTATATTAAACTTTTAATATTACTAGTAGGAAGTTTAATCCTATTTATACTAAAAAAGAATAGAAAACTATAACTATATATTAATTATTATATACTTAATAAGATAATAATTAAAAATTAATATCTATTACCCCTTATTAATAAAATAAAAAGACTCCTATATAAAGCTAATTAGTTTATAGCTTTTAACCTTAAAGGTGTTTATAACCTAATTAGAATAAAATAAAGAGAAGAATAGAAAACTACTTTTAAAATATAAAAAGGATATTTTAAATACCTTATTATACCTTTTAGCCTCATTAATATACTTATAATATTTTAGAATATAATTAATACTATATTATAATAATATATTAATATCTATATAGTTATTTACTTAGATAATATCCTTATTTTCTCTCTTATACTTAAGAAATATAAAGAAGATATATATAATATCTTATAAACCTTCTAAGAAGCTAAACTCCTAGTTAAACTTAAGAAAAGTAAGTTCTATATATAGTAAGTAGAATACTTTAGATTTACTATTACTCTAAGAGAAGTTAGTATATTTAAAAATAAGATTAAAGCTATTTAAGAATAGCCTACGCTAAAGAACCTTAAAGAAGTCTAAAGGTTCTTAAACTTTATTAACTTCTATTAGAAATTTATAAAGAACTATAGAAAGATTAATATAGCTCTTATAAACCTTAGCTATAAGAATAAATTATTCTAATAAGAAGAACTATAATAAATAGCTTTTTAGAAAATTAAGAACTTTATTACTAGTAAATTAGTCCTCCTTATCTTAAACCTAATAAAATAATTTAAAGTAGAACTAGATATATCTAACTATACTATTAGAGTATAGTTATCCTAATAAGACTTAGAAGGATATCTATACCTTTACGCTTTCTTTTTTAAAAAACTTAAAAGACCTAAACTTAACTATAAGATCTATAATAAAAAGCTTATAGTAATTATTAAAGCTTTTAAAGAATAGTAACTTAAACTCTTAGGAACTATCTATAAAGTATTAGTATACTTAGACTATAAAAACCTTATATACTTTATAACCTCAAAAGTATTAGAAAAATAATAAGTATAATAGTTAGAATTCCTATTAAGATTTAACTTCTAAATTATTTATAGAAAAGGATTAGATAATAGTAGAGCTAATACCTTTAGTTAAAAACTAAACTATAATATCTTAGTACCTAAAGAAACCTAAGTAATTCTTAAAAAGGATAACTATAGAGACTTAATACTAGCTACTAAACTCTTAATAATAGCTAGACGATCTAATACTAGCCTACCTAGTAAGTTAGATAATAAAGTAATTATAGAGTTTTACGCTTACTTTATATATAGTTATTAAGGAATTATAAAAACCTAGAAATAACTATAATAATAATATAGAGAAAAGGTTACTAGAGAATATATAGTAAAAGTAATTAAGGATTATAAGGTCTACTTTAAAAGTAAGCTTATTTAATACTAACCTTATAATATACTATAACCTTTACTTATATTATAAGCTACTTAGTAATCTATATCACTTAACTTTATTATTAAGCTACTAAAGTCTTAAGAACCTCTTATAGGAGTATACTATAATAACGTTCTTATTATTATAGACTAACTTATGAAATATACCTACTTTATTCTATATAAAGAAGCAAGTAACGCTAAAGAATATACCTATATATTTCTTAAATATATTATTACTAACTATAGAACACCTAAAGAAATTATATTAAATAGAGATAAGATCTTCACTTCTAATTTCTAGAAATCAATTATATCATAACTTAGTATTAAATAATTAATATCTACTACATTCTACCTGTAAATTAATAGATAAATAGAAAGAATTAACTAAATCCTTAAAACCTACCTCTACGCCTATATTAATTATAACTAAGATAATTAAGTAGTACTACTACTAATAGCCTAATTTACCTATAATAGTATAATTAGAGAAAGTACTAAGAAATCCCCCTTTTATCTCAACTATAGATTTAAACTAACTACTTATAGAGAACCTCACGCTAGCCTAGTAGCACTAAAAGCTATCGCTATAGTTAAGCAAATTAAAGATATCTAAGATAATATATATAAGAAGCTTAAATTTATATAACAACAAATAGCATATTTTAGCAATAAATAAAGGATTAAAGGACTAACCTTAAAAGAGGGAGATAGCGTCTATCTTATATAGCAAAACATTAAAATAAAACGACTAAACAATAAACTAAACTTTAAAAAACTTAGACCTTTTAAAATCCTCTAAAAGATTTCACTAGTTAACTATAAACTTAACCTACCTAACATAATAAAATATTTCCTAACATTCTATATCTTATTACTTAAACTAACATTATAAGGATTATAAACAAATAACTTTATCATTATAGAAGATAATAAACTAAAGTATAAAGTTAAATAAATTATTAACTACCTTAAAGAACTAAAAGGATATTAATACCTTATTAAGTAGAAAGGATATAGTTATAAAGATAATATATAAAAACTAGCTAAGAATATTACTAATATAAAGAATAAACTTATAACTTACTAGCAACAGCATTAAGAATAAGAAATAACGCTAGTAGCAACTATAGTTCTAACCTTAATAAACACTACTAGTTATTTATATATATAATATCTATATAAATATATTAGACTACTAATAGAAGCTAATAGACTATAATAAGGAAAACTACTTATTCGCCTAAGGATACTAGAAAATAACTAAGAACCCCTAGAAGGTACTAATTATAAGTCCCCTAATAAAGGACTAAGATCAGCAAACTCTACGCTAATTCTAAAACTCACTTAATCTAGATTATTTTTAACACCTTAAAACTAAAGATTACTAACTATACTACTCTTATAAGCGTCTAATATAAGAAGAATATTATCCTCCTCTAGCTCCTATATCTCTTGAGAAAAGGTCTCTATATAACGCTTCTTTACTTTCTTCTAGATTGTATAAATCTATAATAAATAACTAGCTACTTCAGCTACTTTAGCCTAGACCTATACTAATTTCTTATAGAGATCTAATAACATATCGCTAGCTTACTCCTCCTTTTCTTCTTATTCTTAACGCTAATTACTTAGCCTCTTTACTATAACTAGTTAGTATAAAAGAACACTATAAACATATAATAAACCTATAACTTAATATAACTATTAAACTATTATAAGGATGTTTTAGGTTTTTATAACCTTAATAAATCCTTACGCCCTCTGCTATTTAATATATATGCTTTATATAGAAACAGCATATATAAGGTATAACGTTAATAGATCTAAAACAATAGAAAATATCTTTATAAGTAGAATAAAGTACTAACTTAGATTATTTTGATTTTTAAATGCAACCTAATATAGTATTAGCATTATAAGTAAATTAAGAAGTATAATTAATAGATCCCTAACTTAAGACTAACAACCTACTTATAATAAGTCTTAAGGGTAAGACCTTTAGAGAGGGGACCTAATGTTATAACTTATAAATAAGGATAACAGCTAAATAACCTACTTAAGCGTTAGGTAGCTAAGATAGGATATTTATACTATAGGATTATAGGAATAGTAAGGACTTACTTAGAAAATAGAAGAACTATAGTATAAGTTATATAACGATAAGATAAGAGATTAGATCTATACACTAAGAATATAGAGGCTATCCTTAGTATATATAGGTTCTATATTACTAGAGAACAAACCTTATTAGGATTAGGAATAGTAACTAGATAAAGGGAACTATTTAGGACTTATATATAGTATAACTTAAGCTTAGTTTATAGTTAGACTCCTATAGCTTTTTAGTAATTAACTTTATAATATTCCTCCTTATAGATACTCTTAGCTTACTTTTACTATAAATCACTTATTAAGCTTAAGACTAATTACTTTAGCCTCTAGAGACTAATCTACTATTAGCTTATAACCTATAATTAGCTTATAACCTTAGTATACTATTATAACGCGTTAATCTCTAGCTTTTATTAGTAGACCTTACTATTAGATAGCTAACTATAATACTTTAATTGCTCTTATTTAGTAAGTTAACTATTAACGCCTACTAATAGTAAAACAATAAGTATATCTTCTTGCGCTTTAGCTAAGTCCCCTACCTTAAGATCTTTATCTTCCTTATATAACTAGCTTTAGAGCTTAGTATAAGAACTTACTAGTGTTAAAGACTATAATATACTAAACCTTAAGTATAACTCTAATAGAGAAGGTTCCTTTACTAAAGAAGGATATAAAAAACTCTAATATATTATCTAGAAATAAGATACTAAATCTAAGGAGATATAAACCTTTGTTAATAAAAGTAAGTAAGCTATAAATAGCTTTAATAAATAACTTTAGAACGCTAGATAAGCTTATAAGAAACTAGAAAAAGATATTAAAGGAGATATTAATCTTAAAAAGGTCTAAGAGCTTTAGGAAGAACTTAATACCTTTTAAGCTATTGCTAATATTATTACTACCCCTATTAGAAGATAATAAAAGCTTAAACTTAGTGCCTTTATTACTTATAATAGTATCTCTAGATAACTTAAGTTATTCCTAATCTAAGTTAAGAACTATTAAAACTTCTATTATAAAGACTTTACTAGCTAAACTAAAAAAGTAGTTTATATAGCTACTTACTTTTATAGAAGAGTCCTTAAGTGGTTTAAACTTATCTAAGAAGAGTTCTTTAAGTATAAAATATTAAATAAGTGCTCTACTAAGACTTATGATATCTATAGTAACTTCTAAGGATTTAAAGACGCTTTACGCTCTCTCTTCTAAGATCTTAATAAGAAATAGTAAGTAGAAAGAGAATTAGTATAGCTATAGTAAACTAAGTCTACTAAGGAATATACTACTATGTTTAGATAACTTAACGTCTAACTTAACTTTACTAAAGAAACTAAGATCTTTATATTCTATTAAGGTCTTAAAGATGAAGTTAAGGATAAGATTATTAAGATTAACTGCTTTAAAGACTTCCTTTAGTATATAGACCTTACTATTAAAATTAATAATTAACTTTTCAAACGCTATAAGGAAAAAGGTAAAAGATAATAAGGACTAAATTTTAGATGTAAGTATTAGTAGTAACCTTAGTAGAAGTTTAATTATTAGTAGAATAATAATAGACCTTATAACAATTAGAGTAATATATAATAAAGTACTGCTTATAGATAATATAGTAAACCTATAGATCTTAGTATAATAACTAAGCCTAACGATAAGAAACCTTAGAACCTTAAATGCTATAACTATAACTAATAAGGGTATATTACTAAGAACTATAAGTAACCTAAGAAGCTCCCTTAGAAACTAGTAGCTAAGCAACCTTAATAAGTTAATATAATTATAAAAGCACTATATGCATTATAATCCTAGACTAAATGCTATAATAATAACTATTAAATTTACCTTAAAGATAAGGAAATATTAAGATACTATCTAAGAGATAGTACTCTAAGATAAACTAAATATAATATAATTATCTTAGACCTTTATCTTAAGACTTTAGTAATAATATATACTAGTAATAGTAAGATTATAAGAAAACTAGCTAAATAGCTTAACGAAATACTATAGATTTAACGATTTAAACCTATTAGTACCTCTTCTACTATATAAGACTAAGAACTAGAGAATAATAATAAATAAAAGCTTATATATCTCTAAAAAACTAAAAGCTTATACTTAGAATAAATCTAAGAAGAACTTTATAATCCCTTATAGGAATAATAACTAAGAGCTATACTCTTATATATAGAATAACGTAAAAACGCGTATAGAAATCCTATTAAGATTAAATAAATTAATTAGGAACTTAATAAATAAGTTAAAGAAGAATCTAAAGAAGAACTAAAATACTAATATAACCCCCTAATAGAGTAATAACTCCTTAGTATAACTAGTAACTAGACTTTTAGAGAAGGTAAAAGTTTACTTTATAACTTAGATAAACTTTATAATATTGCTTAATAATATACTTAGAAAGAGATTATTTATAGGTTTACTTTTAGTATAAATAACTTTAGCTTTAAAGAAGAACTTAATAATAAGAAAAATAAAATTAAGTAATTCCTAAAGTATTAGGAAATTAATATACTCTAAGATAAGTAATAAC
>JAKMXC010000176.1:0-93341 GCA_025328345.1 Colletotrichum sp. SAR11_59
CCCCCCCCCCCCCCCCCCCCCCCCCCCCCCCCCCCCCCCCGCCCGCCCCGGGCCCCCCCCCCCGGGGGGGGGGGGCCGCGGGGCCCGGGGGCGTCGGTGAAGGCGTGCAGGATGCGGGCGGCTTTGGCGCACTCGTTGGGCATGGTGGAGGGCATGAAGCCCTCGGCGCCGAGGAGGTGGGCGGCGCGGTTGATGGGGTGGCCGAGGGTTGTGGTGACGCGGTGGACGTGGTGGGAGACGCCGCGGCCGGGGGGTTTTGGGTAGGAGGAGGAGCGGTGGAAGGGGTTCTTGAGGCGGCGGCGGAGGGTGGATGTGCGGGAGGTGTAGGAGGGCGCGGGGCCTATTGACTGGAGGTCGTCTTCTTGGTAGGAAGGCATTTTGAAGGTATCATGAGGTGGTTGATGGGTATGGAGAGAGACGAGGAGAAGGGGGCACAGAGAGACGAGGTGAGGTTTGAGGGTGATGATATATGTTTTGGTCTACGGACTACGGGCGGTGCTATGGGAGGGAGTTTGGACAGTCTTGGAGCGTCATCATGGATGTGGCCTGGGGAGGGGAGGGACGAGAGGCCTGGGTGGGAGTCAAGAGGGCGTCGAAGCGAAATCTGTGGGAAAGATGGTGTGCGGCGGCGAGGGGTCTAAGGTCTGGGTTCTGGGCGTTGCTGGGTCTGGCCTTACGAAGAAAGCCGGCAGCAGCACAATGAGTGATTCGTTTTTGAATTTCGTCCAATGGGGCGTGTGTCCGGGAAAAGACAATGCCCTCCCGTGCTCATTGCTCATAATCAACGAGGCGCATTTTGCGTACGGAGGCCTAGGCGCGGGGGCGACACTCGTGGAGGCGCACACGGGACGGAGCAGAGAAGGAGACTGGATGAGGGGCTGCGGGACAGGGGTTCATTTGCCTTGGAGCAGGCGCGCGAGATATCATCCCATGTTGCTGGTGGGTGCTGCGTGCAAGGTTTGTTTCATGTGGTAAGTGCGTAGGCGGCCCTTTGGGGTTCTAGCTCGAGGGGCTGGAGTAAGGTAAGGTGTGCGGGAAACAAAGGGAGAAGGGAAGGGTTCGTGGATGAGGAGGGGTGATGGCGGTGGTGGTGGCAGACGTTTGTTGATGATGAATAAAAGCAGAGAGTTTGGAGTGATGGGGGTCGGGGGTCCTGTCAAACGCGTAAGTGTCGTCGTGGGCCTTGCAGACAAAGTGGTGAAGAGGGTGCGGTGGTGCTGAGATTAGGGGCCCTTGGTGTTGTAAGTGAGGATCGTGGGTGTTGTCAGTGAGGTTCCATGTGGATGGCGGTCGGGAGGATTCAAAGTGCGGGATGGAACCGCGGAGGGGGCCGAGTGGACGGAGTGGGGCGACCGGGCGACCAAGACTTCTGATTGGTCGAAACGTATGGCAAGGGACATAGTCCACAAACTTAGCGCAGTCCTTCAACCAAGTCTTCGTGGCTCAGTCGGTAGAGCGTTGGTCTCATATTGTTCAATATGACTCTGTCATAGATAGAGATATCCAAAGGTCGAGAGTTCGAGCCTCTCCGAGGACATTCTTTTGCTTTTTGACATTTCTGACCAGTATTACTCGTTGATTCTTGTCGGTCGCATTGCGTGTTACTTTTAATTGATTCGCAAACGAGTTGAGCTCGCTCTGGAAGATCTGAGTGCATCCCGACGTGGTCCTTAATGATCAAGACATCACGACGCCCCCTAGAGGCCGCGTCTGCGCTCTTGCACGAAATCTGGTATCAAGGATAGAATTATTCAATGATCTTATGTCCAATGTATGTATGGTTATTTACACGAATGTGCGACAAAGCTCCAGCAATACACTAGGCTCCGGTGGTATAAGGCGTCCTATGTTTGGTGAATGGACCCAAGTAGGGGGCGGCACGTTGGCGTTTCTGATGTGACGATTGGTTCTCGACAAGTGTCGGAGGCGCGATATCTTCGGCGCTCGAGCCGATATCAGTTCTCACTGGGCAGCAGCCCGGATCTGCCCCGGGGCCACTCGAGGCCCATGCCCACATCGACAAGGCCGTGTCGCGCACGCTGCTTGCTGTGTTTTCTCGGGGTTTCCGAGTCAGCAGTTCTCTTGGCCCGCCCGGCATGCTCAAAGCGCGTCAACTCGTGGCGCTCGTTGATCTCTCGTCAACTGGGTTGGTCTTAGCCGCTGTCGATGTAAATGGTTTAAGGTGTTGTACATGAGCGTTTCCGGTCTTGTGAACCCGCAACGAGCTCTGGACCGATCGGCTCAAGACCATGGCTGTTCATGGCGGAGGCTCGCTCAGTCTGAATAGATCCATCTTGAACAATGGAGGCATGATACTGGGCGACAGCGGCTTGGGTATTGTGTCTGGCGGCGGGTTAGGTTCGACTTGCCTGATGTCAACGCCGTCACGGACACACCGCAACGGCCATTGAATCCACTCTCTCCACGGCTCCTGGATGGCCTTGTCCAGGGCGGAAGCAACATTCACACCCCATCCATTGAGGTACCATAGCTTTCGCTCAAAGGCGTGAACCAATGCGGCGTAGTACATGAGGATAACGAGAGCCATGGGGTGGTTCTGGCTCATGAGTTCGAGGAAGGACTGGGGAAGCGACACTGCCCATCGCCAGACGAGGCCAGATCGGTGGGACGGCGTTGAGACGGCGGCAAAGGTGAGCTTGAGGCCTTCGAGGGCGGATTGGCACATCGACGTATCTTCGGATGGGGCCATGCTTCGGGTAAGGTTGAGGAGGTCGTCGATCTTGGTGGCGTAGTTTCCACCCACGGCCGGCTCGACGCCGCCCTGGTAAAGCCATCGTGCTAGTGGTCCGTTGGAGATGTAGCGATGAGCGAAAGGTAGTGTGAGAATACTCTTGATGCCTACGCCTGTTAGCTTCCCTTGGAAGTCATACGGATGAAACCTTACCCTGCAGCAAGATGAAGGACTGAGCCACGTCCTTGGATGTGATGGGACCATGAGGGTGTGCTATTGAGTATGTGTTTAGAAGAAAGATGCAGATGGCGTGGAGGACGTAGGCGTCCGCGTTGTTTTCGCCAATATCGTTCAAGCCGGGAGAGAATTTGCTGAGGGCGATGTTTTGGTGTCGTGTGGAGATGGTTGTGTACTCGTCCCTCTTCTCGGGGTCGAGGTGTGAGAGGTGGATGGCCGAGACGGCGAGGATGCCGTGAAGGAGAAAGTCCTGCCCGAGTCAGCAGACAACGACAAAGGTCACAGAGTCGACTTACATTGGCGAACGCAATCTGCGGCACAGTGGTTGTCCACAGGTGGATGAAGTCCGGATTCTCTGACAGGGTGTGTGCCGTATTTGACGTGAAGTGGTGAACCAGCTGCATGTCAGTGAGCCAATCCGCCTGAGGGACTCCCTGACAGTCTCCAGAGTCTCCTCGGGTCGACTCTGAAAAGGTCTCGCTCGAGTTTCCGTTCACTCCCTGATGGTTGAGCGCATCCATCTCGGCCGAGAACTCGGACAGAAGCCCCTGCATGGCGGCGAGCTTCTCCTTCAGCGACGACAGCTGAGGCGAGTTCCTGTCCCGACGGCTGGCCGGGCGACTGCTCGTTGAAGCCTCACCGACGCTGCCGGGGGTCGCAGTGCTCGCCGCCTCCGGAGCCGGCTTGGGCGACTCGGTGACAGCGGGAAGCTGCGGGGCAAAGGGGGTCAGGACCAGACTGCACTTGACATCGTGCCGGACACAGTTCCGACACGGGCGGGCTTCGTCGCACTGAGGATCGTTAGCTCCCATCCGCAAGCATTTGGGCCATCTAGTGTCGGGACTTGGCATCCTTCGACCTTAGGTAGGACCCCGACCGACCCCGGTCCCACTCATGAACTGACCTTGACTCGGCGCTTCTTACACTGCTGGCAGCCGTTCCGCGACTTCTTGTGGCCGATGCGGGTGCCGCGCACGCCAGACGCCGTCTTCTGCTTCCCGCCGTTCGCGTTCCCATTTCCATTTTCGAGGCGGGTGACCTCCGCCTTGAGAGAGGGCGAGTCTGTCCCTGGGGAGTCGCCGTTCATGGCACTGGCATTTGGGCGTGATGAGAGGGCTGGACGTTGGAGAGGATGAGGAACGAAGGTGTTCCTGGTCGATCCGCGAATGACGGAATGTTTGTGTGTCTCAAGGAATGTTTTGGCGCTTGGACTCTGAGGTGATCCAAGGTATCTGATCCCCAAGCTTGTGGCGTCTTCTCATACTGCCGGGCTGCATGGCATGCGCGACAGCGCGAGGTGGTACTCAAATGGTGGTTGTGGAAGTAGTGGTAGTGCTGGTGGTGGAGAGGAAGAGCATCAGGACGAGGAGTGAAGTGGAGGTACGAGGTACCCGGGTCCTGCTGCGTTCCTAGTGTGGTGTTCCAAGCTTGGTGTTACGGGTCGGGACCCGTGTATGTGCCTTGCAGCATGCACGACAACAGCAGCAAGGTCGACCGAGCGCGATCCGTATCGTAACAAGTCTTCAGATTGCTGAGCTTCTTTCAACCCCTCTCAACGGGCAAGGCGCGACACCTCATTAGAGAATGACGGAATTGCTTGACAGCCGTTGAAGAAAGGGGAAGAGGAGAGGTAGGTTCACGACCATGTCACGGACTTGGGCGACCTTGCCGTTCCGGGCCGGCCGATACGAGCACGTGACTCCTTTGGGGGAGAGAAGGAGGTGGGAGCCGTGAGATCTGGGAAGGACCGAAGGTACGCGGGTAGGTACGTCTTGCGGGAATGGGTAGTGGGTACCTTCCCTGAGATCCGCACGGGTGCAACTGGCCCAAGCTCCGGATCCAATCACAGCAGGAGGCAGGGTTGTGGCTGCTGCTCGCTGCTGCTGTTTGTGGTGTGGCTTTCGCACCACCTGCCGAGGTGAAAGTGGGCTGTGGAGGTGGAAGTGGCAGTGGAAAGTGCCTGCCCATGCCAATTAAGCTGGGGAGAAACTGCAGGCACGAAGGAGCTAAATTGCGACCTGCAGACGCGCCAACGCCGGCCGGACGCGACTTCCCGTCCACGTCGCCGTCCGTTCCTGCACCAAGCCCAGACGGAAGGAAGGAAGTCACCACAACGTCAGCAGTACCGCACCTGCCCGCCTTCCTGCCCAGAGACACTGAGGGGGCTCTTTCCGTTTAGCTTCCTTCTCAGCCACTGACTTGCACCTGCATCACCTCATCCCCCACAGCGCCTGCCTTCTGCAGTGTCTCCCTTCCCCGTCGTCCGTCGTCGTCGTCCCCCGTCGTCCCCCGACCCCTCTTCTGTCCTTGTCCTCTCTAGTGTCGTCTGTCATCCCTTGATTGTTCGATTGATAAATGACCAGACACCCGAATCCCGATCTACAAACCCCAGTCACATCTCCAACACCCCCTGACATCTCCACGAACTTGCATCAGAAGCCCCCCATCTGCAATCCGAAAATGGCCACCCACTCCGATTACAACGATATCAAGACCACTGCCAAGGACAGTGCCGTCGGCGTCTACAACTATGGACAGCGCCAAATAAACCGTGTCGTCAGCTTCGACACCAGACAGAGAGCCTATTCCAACGTCTCCAACTTCGCCCAGGAGCGGCCCCTCCTCTTCGTACGTCCAAGGTACCTCGCTTCCAATTGGATGACTTCGCTAATTGGCTTTGTCCAGGCCTTCATTGTTGCCCAAGCCATCTTCTCCTCCCTGCCCATCATCGTCTTCTCGACCTTTGCCGTCTCCACCATCGTCTTCGCCCTTGGTGCTGCCGTCATCTTCGCTCTATTCTGGGTCGGCGTCGCCCTCCTCGTTCTCGTGCCCACGCTCTTCTTCACATGCTCCGTTGGCATCCTCGTTTGGACCTGGGCCGCTGGAAGTTACCTTCTTGCCAGATGGCTCTACGAGATGTCTCCCGTCAGTGCCAAGGGCGGCCTTGAGGTTGAAACGCCCAATGGCCAGAAGTTTGTCGTCGGCAAGGACGAGGACGGCTTCGAGGCTCATAAGGTCAAGGGACGGTCTTAGGCTCTTAGAAAAGGTGTGAGCTCCAGGGACGGTATGGCGTTAGGTTGCTGTTGTTTGGTATGGATACCCGGATTTGACTATACCTATGTTTCGTTTTCAACGGGCAGGCCGGATGGATTACATGTAATTGCTGCTGTTACCGTTATAGGCCGTCAGACACGACTACCAAGTCTCCGTTAAGGAGAATAGATTATTGTCCATCCCAATGTCTTCCCTTTCATGGCCGTCGTTGCCGTCATTATCGTATCGGCCAATATCGTGTTAGCCGATACCGTCTCCTTAGCCATTGTCGTTTCTTTGGCCATTGTCGTGTCTTTGGCCATTGTCGTCTTCTTGGCCAACATCGTCTAGGCCAATATCGTCGTCTCTTTGGCCATTGTCATCACATTGGCCATTGTCGTCTTGGCCAATGTGGTTGTTCTCTGTCGTCGTCCTCTGTCGTCGTCCTCTGTCATCATCCCTTGTCATCGTCTTTACTGTCGTCGCCATGACTCCTGCTCACCGCAGTCACCCTCAATCGAAGTGTAAGTTTAAACCTACCAAGTACACAAAAAACATAAAGATACTGATTCAGAAAAGTTAGGTGTTTTATTCCACACTATATTAGAGCGCTTCTACCTCAAACCACCACTTACGACGCTCGACAAAGCCGACCAGCACCATCCGCCTCCCACATATCGCTCCCCACACACGTGGGACAGTAAAACATCGACTCGGGGTCATACACATTCTTGATCCCCCAGAGCTTATCATAGTTCTCCCCGTAAAAGCTCGCCTTCCAGTCCGGATCAAGCGCGTCGCCCTCATTCATGTACGACCCCATCCCGGGCGCCAACGCCTTCATGGCCCCGATCTTGTTATAGGTGACGTCATGGTGCACCGCGTCCCACGTCTCCGCGCTGACGTCGTTGCTGAGGATGCGCGCAACAGACTGACGCAGCACTGCCGTCCGCCACGCCGGGAGCACGGCTGAGGACCTGTCGCTGCCGTCTTTCCAGACCTGCCCGCCGGAGACGAGCGAGATGACGTTAGTTACGAACTCACCCGGCGCGCCGGCTAAGACGTTGAGGAGTGAGCGGACGGCGGTGCGGTTGCTCACGGCAGCGGTGTCGAGGAGGCGCGAGCCGGAGGCGGTCATGAGGCCGACCGGGTTGTCGTCGACGCTGGTGTTGCCGAAGAAGGACCAGTAGTCGGGGTAACTGACGTAGCTTGAGTTGACGAAGAGCACGTCGCTGAAGGCGCTGATGCGGTCGAGGAGGAACTTGCCGGCCGCCTCGACCTCGTCTTGGGTTTTGTTGAAGGCGTAGATGGCGTGCGAGTAGGCGGTTGTGAAGTTGCCGAACGAGGGCGCGGGGCCGTCGACTTGCCAGTGGGGGTACCCCGCGAAGCCCGCCTCGACGAGCTCCGGGATGGAGGTGTAGAGAGTGGCGAGGGCGTCTAGGAAAGTATCTCTCGAGGCGCCGTCTTTCGCTGCGATCTGCAAGTTCTGAACAGTGGCCTTGAGCTGCGGGTACGCCTTGATCGTAGTCGACACCACAACCCCATACGTCCCCGGCCCTCCTCCACGGATGGCGTAGAAGAGATCCTGATTCTGGCACGCATTCGCCGTGAGCAGCGTCCCGTTCGCAAGCACCACCTCCGCCTCAAGAACCTGGTCCGCGCCGAGGCCGAAGGTATGGCTCGCAGGCCCGTGGCCGCCGCCCTGCATCCACCCGCCGGTGCTGCAGACCGTCGAGCTGCCGCCGCCGACGACGACGACGTTGTTCTCCCGCGCGGCGGCGTAGCTCTCGCCCCACATATAAGCACCTCCGAGCTTCATCGCGCTTCCCGTCCAGGGGGTCGCATCACACCCAGTCGAAGAGGCGTACGACGGCTGGAAGTCGATGCCATTGCGGAAGTAGCGCAGCCAGATCTCCAACCCCCCAAACCCGTCGCTGCGGCCCAGGACGTCGTGGCCGGTACTCTTCACCACGACGCGGAGGTTATTCTCCCGCGCGAAGCGGAGGGCCGCGACGATATCGTCTGTGTTGGTAACGTTCACAGCGAAGGGCGGGTTCGTCCCCAAGGTGCAAGATCCTGAGGCTGTGGAGTTTTCGGCGGTCGAGGAAGGCGGAGGGCAGGTTATATTCAGGGGGTAGTCGAGGCCGACGGGGTTGGCGGACTGCCAGCTTCCGGTGAACCAGTTGTGCTGCACGCTGGCGCAGGCGGAGGGGTTGTAGTCGGGGCCTGGGTAGCAGGAGATGGCGACGGGTTTTGTTGCGATGAGTTTGCCGGAGATGGAGGTGTTGAAGGCGTGCCATGTTGGGGCGGATGGCCAGCAGGCGTCTCCTGGTGCCTGGGATCGAGAGCCGTGTTAGCGGGCGTGTTTGTGGTTCAAGAGTTGGGCTGGGATGGATTACTTACGCATTTACATGATGTATTGGTTGTTGCTACCGCAGACGCGGCATGAAGTGCTGCTAACACGGCAGAGAGTTTGTTGCGTAACATTGTCAGTATGTTTCGAGAAGATAATCAACACTGAAGCAATGCCAAGGCAAGTAAAACATCTCTATTTCCTGGCACATCGCCAGGTATAAGTACTCGCCCATCATCCATCGCGAAATCTCGGTTTCTCTTCACTCGTCGGAGTTGACATGTGTGGCTCAGTTCATCATCATCGGTAGATTCTTCTTGCGCCCCCTTTTCTGCAAACCGAATGCGAGGCGCCGGTGCTACCGCAGTGGGGGCTCAATCTGCCTTCGCTTTAGGCTCAATTTGCGTAGGGCACAGCAGGTGAATAAGTACGATCTAGGTTACATTCGACCTTGCGCTCCCACTGCAGATCAATTGAGAGGATCGGAGCGGAAGGGACGGCATGTAAGTCCCGAGGGGAAACAAGACAACGAGAACATGCACAGTGACAGCAGCAACCAGAATGAGGTTCATTTCGAGCGACAGAGACGATGGACGAACAAAGAGGTTGAAGACCGAAGGGGAAATGTAGTCCTACACCCACCGAGCACCACTTCCCCAGCCCGCAAAGGTCAAAACTCGAGATAAACAATCCAGCCCCTCGCGATCGGCATGGAGATCATTTCCCGCTGCCCACGACGGCGAGGAGTCATACATCCCCCAATGTCCGCCGAAGGACCCGCCGTGACCGCAGCGGGTCCAAGCCACTACGCCCGGCGCCGAAACCGAAACCGAAGACGGGATCGGGCCGGCGATTTTAATGACACCGTACCCCCGTGTTTTCGGCGGATTTTTGCCGTTTGCGTTCATTGAACTCGACTTTTCGATGGCGGACTTTACGGCCGATATCATGAGGAAGGGGTGGTTGCGGCTGACGCTTGCCATCAAATACTGACCTAGAAGGGGACGCCCTTTGTTGCTCCAGTGCACTTTGATGGAATTGTAGAGAAATTCAGATGGCACCCGCAAAATTTAATTTTATCGCCCCTGGATAGCTCTCTGTCATTGCTGGCATCTTTCCCGTCCTTGTATTCGCTGTTCGTCTCCGTTGTTCGTCTTCGTTGTTCGTCTTTCTCGAATATGAGAAGCAAGTTCATCAAGACCATCACTTGAACCACGTAGATGAGGGACTCACATCAAGGAAAATCAATCCTTGAGACTACCTAATGTTCTATTAATACTTTTCAAGAAGACAAGGGTTCCCGAAGCCAACTGGCGTTGACAAAACAATCTGATGGGCCCTTCCTTCTGATAGCTTCTCCAAGCGTAAGAGGCTCTTTCCTTTTTCCTTTTTCATAGCCATCCGTGGCAGTATGACCCCATCCCAATAGAATTCAACACAAGTTAAAACAACATTAATAGCCTGCCGATCCCCTCGTCTATTTTCTTTTTGTCATTTTCTTTTCTGCATTGCCCCCCCACCCGTATTCGCGTCCTGTGGGTTCAGGGTATACCCCCGGCCTGATGCGAACCAACAAAGTAACAAAATATCAGTCTCCAGAACCCCTGTTTTTTATCCCCTCGTTTTCACTTTTCTTCTTCTTTTTTTTTTTTTTTTTTTTTTTTTTTTTTTTTTTTTTGTGATTTTGGACGACGAGCGTTTTCGCTTTCCTCGGTCGGTGGTATGCCGTCTCCAAGTCAGCGTCTCAGACTCCTTCCAAGCGGACTAGATGACCTGAAAACCAATGAGAGCATGAAACCAGAAAGACGGTCGAAAACAGAGCCCAGAACAGACATAGACGGAGCCCAGAGACGGAGCCCAGAGACGGAGCCCAGAGATGGAGCTCAGGAGCAAAGCCCAGAGACAGAGTCGCTGCATCTACCCTAATTCGCTGGCTTTGGCCTACTAGTCCCGACGCTTCTTCGACGGCGATGGAGGATCCGCGTCACGTGGCAGCTCCGTTGAGGCCTGGCGCTTGGAGGGGGGCTGAGGAGCGCCTGGGTTGTTTGGGTTAAACAGGCTTGAAGCAAGTCTGTTGGAGGCCCAAGCGCCCATGGTACCTGGAATCGAACCGCTGAAGAAGGGGTCAGACGTTGGCGGCTGTCTGACATCGACTTCCTGAGAGGCTGAAGGAAGTCGGGGGAAGGTGGGCGGTCGAGGGATCAAGGGAGATGGACCCGAGAGGGGGCGAGGGGCCGAGTGAGACTGAGAGGCTGAGCCGGAACCTTGGGAAGGCGTATCAAAAAGCGCAGAAGCTGGACGAGAAACGTTCCAAGGACCAGTATCGCGGTTGATCGGGGTAGATGGCTGAAGGCCTGCGTGAAAGCGTTCCTGGTCGCGTACCCATTTGTTCGTGAGCACATCGTGCCTCAAAGGCGGCAATATGGGTTGGCGTTTCTTTTCCGACGACTTCGCTGCCTTGGACTCTGGAGTCTCTGGCGTCTCCTTTCCCTTTACAGGGGTCTTCGAGGCCTTTGCTGAGGTCTTCTTTGCCTTTGCCGGGGTCTCCTGCGCCTCTGCTGTCGTCTCTTTTGCCTCTGCCGGCTTCCCCATTGTCTTCGCCAGCGTCCCTGCCGTCTCCTTCACCTCTTCGGTCTCCTTCGCCTCTTCTGTCTCCTTCGCCTCTTCTGTCTCCGTCGCCTTCGCGGTCTCCTTTGTCTCCGCTGGCGTCTTCGTCTCCGTGCATTCAAGTGGTGTTTGGCGGGCCTCGTTAGCGTCTGCGACTGCCTCTCTCTTCCTCTCTAAGGTATCCTTACGTCTATCCGAGGGGCTGACAGTGCCGACCGACTTTCCAGACGTAGATGGGGCGATGGGAGTGGTGGAGGTCGGGCGTCCAGGGGCCATCTTCTCATACTGACGAACGCCTCGGAGTTCATGGCCGAGGGTGGGATGTGCGTCGCTAGGGGTCGTCCTTGTTGGCGCACTCCGGGCGCCTCCGCTCTCCGTCGAACGACCCATGCCGTCTGCCTCGACACGTACGTGGTGAAGCCTCCAGAGCTCCTGCAGAGCATCTTCAAAAATCGCATCGAAGTCTTCCTTTGGTGTGAACGGGGGGAGACTGACACTTGACCAATCACTATGGTCGCCAGCGTAGAGGAACTTCACACCCGTGACACGCTCCACGTGCTGCAACAGGCGGAGGCAAATTGGGCAGCAACGTTTATTTACCGCGATAGCAGGCCCAAGCTTCTCAAAGGCGTCGATGACTTCTTGACTGGGAAGCGTCAAGCCCGAGTCGTAATCCGTTTCCGGTTCGGTAATGTTGCTCTCTTTCTTTCTCCAATTGAAAAGTAAGAAAACAAAAAACAACGCTTCAGCATGAGCAGCGGCGCCGCTGAAATATTCGGTCCCTCCGCTGAATCTATCGTCGAACCATTGCGCCAGGGTTGCTACCTCCTCGTCCGTCAACGTGACACCCTTTGGCGGGAAGTGCGTGAAGAATTCGGTGGTGGAAATCATCTCCATATCACGTTGAACAAGACTTGCAACAACTGGCTGTATGATTAGTCGAATACGGAGGTCCTCTTCAACGTTGAGAACGCTGTGAATTGCTTCTTGGAGTCGGCAAATTAACCCCAAACACTCGAATGCGCCGGTGTTCCAGTTGTATTGATCGGAGACTTGATCGAGAAACAACTTTTCATCATCAGTGTCCTTCTCTTCAGTCTTTGAAGAACCCGAAATATTCAGATCTTGGATGCCCTCGGTCGGGGGAGCGGTCGACTGTTTCCGTTGTCGAGCGGTCGGGACGTCAGAAGCGGGGGTATTCGACCCGGACGCGAATTGCCAGAAGGGCTTGCTCGCGGATCCCGGCTCACTCAAGATCGACTTGCGGTTTGGTTTCGTTTTCGGGGGATTGGACGGGCCTGCGGTAGTGGTTTGGCCTTGAGATGTATCCTGAGCTTGTTGCCCCTTTTTCTTTTTGCCTTCGTTGTCTCTGATCACCGTCGGAGCTAGCCATCCTTTTCCCGGAAGATGCGTCGAAGTGGGACGGAAGATCTCTTCGAGCCAACGGCAGTGAGATTGTAGAATATCCGAAAAGTGACGTCTGAGAAAGACCAAACAGAGGGACGCTTCCATGTAAGCATGCAAGTCGTCGACGAATATGTCAATCAGCTTCTGCCGCTCTGTCTTGCGCTGTTGCTCCTTGGCAAAAGTAGGCTTCCTTCCAAGTTTTATCCTTGCGATCATCGACTTGTGCTTTGCAGCTTCCTCGCTCAACTCTCGAAATGCTTGCTTGGCCTTTTTGGCCATGGCAGTTACTGTAGTAAGAATCGTCGAGAGAAGAGACTGAAATGCCAAACGACCGGACACGTCGTAAAAGATCTTCTCAGGGTCACCTTGCGCATTGAGGGGGCTCGTCATCCATTCAATGTTCGTGTCTTCATCAACTTTGATGATGCCCTTGGCTTTCCACGTGGAAATCTGGTCGTAGATGCTGGACAAAACCTCTGCCTGAACTTTGCTCTGACGCATACGATGGGCGACGTCTAGAACATCTTGCGCATGCGTACGTCCTCCCTTCGAGAAAGCAATACCGTTGACGGAACATCTGGCTCGATTCGTTTCTTCGGGTCCGTAACAGACGTGCGCTTTCAGCCCGCCCATTTCATCCTCTGCCACCAATGCCTTCGCGCCGTCGCGCTTCGATTGAATCTTGAAGACATCATCGACTGAAGTGGCCAAGATGGCACCGAAGTTTCGGCGCTCGAAACCGTGCTCAATACGGTCAATAACATCGGGGAACATCCAAGTGTGAGTCAAGTCTGAGAAGGCATGGGCCCAGAATTGGCCGTCGACGGTTGGCGTAGGCGAAGCAACAGCCTTCCCCTTGCCTTTTCCTTCCGGTGTAGATATTGATTGATCGGCGGCATGATAGTGCTTCTTGAGAATTGCAAGGAGGTTCTTCGAATGCCGAAGCAGCATCTCGTTGGACGTCAATTTGTGGCCCTCACTGATTTGGTCGAACCAAAAGGCCACGCCTCCTTCCTTCTGGAGGATCTCAATCAGACCGGGCGTTTCGCCGATATCTTGAAAATTGACGAAGAGCCGGGGGCCACTCTTGGGAAGAGCAGCATCCGACTCCTCCACCTCTCCCCACTGGGGATTGGTGGATGCGAAGATCACCCACGAACCGTGGTCTGAACCCTTCATCAGTGCATCACCGACAGCCGAAGGCGCGAATGCCATAAGGCCTGGGACTAAGTCCGAAAGGCACTCAAGCACTTCGAATTCTCTCCGCTTCTGATTTCCTTCTGCACCCAAATCAGCGGCGATGAGCTTGCGTCCGTCAAGCGAAATCTTGCTGCCATGATATGTGTTCAACCCTTGAAGTTGAGCGAGAAGCGCACACAACTTCCTGAACGCTTTATGTTCCCATCGAGTAGCTGCCGCAGCGGGCCTAATCCTTTGCTTGTCCGTCATTTTTCAAGTTGATCGATCATCTGTTCAAGAGCGATGATCGATAATGGCGAAAGTGGACGAGAACAACCAGGAAGACGAAAATGACAATGACGACAGTGACGACAAGGACGACAAGGAAGACGAAGAAGGCAATGGTGTGAATGACGGCCGAGGGTGGCGGAGGGCGCCCTTGACGAGTGGGAATACCTCTGGCGAATCCGATGATTTGTACGAATTGATCGGGAGGCGACGACGCAGATGGCGCAGACGATCGACGGGATGGATAAGGATGCAGATGACTTGCGGTACCGCTCCAGCAGCAGCGGCAAGGAGGAGGAGGAGGAGGAGGAGGAGGAGGAGGAGGGGGAGGAGAATAGGGAAGCTTGGTCGAAGCGCTTGGATTCGCTGCTGTCTTTCTGCAAGTGTGTCAGTTCGAACTGGTCCCGGATGGCGGCTTTGAGAACTCACAGTTTCGGTGGACGGCGGCAGTAAGCCCACAGACGGCAAGGAGCTCTTGATTGCTGCGAATATCAAAGTATGGGGGAACCAAGTGCTTACTGTGTTGATTGTGCAATGAAGGGGATCCCGAGGAACGGGAGGAAGATTGAGTCGGGAGAAGAAGGGAGAATTTTGACTTGGTTTGGGAGTGAAAGATGAAGTGAAATTGCAGATTGATTGAGGAGGTGGGCAGGTGCGAAGGTGAGGTAGGAGGCAGGAGGCAGACGCGGTTTGCCGTTTGCCGGAAGGTGCAAACAGAGGTGAATGGAACATTCCGCCTCTTTGACGCTCTAAGACATGCACTCACTCTGCAGAACTATTCAGAGTATTCCGAATTCGAAGTCGGAAACCGGCCAAGTTTCGTTTCTCAGTAAGGACCTACATCGCGACCTTTATGTTGCTCCTTCACGCTCCACGCGGTGGTCCAAACAACTGCTTAAGACAGATATGATCATTGGATACTATCAAGACATGGAGTTAGTAAAATAAGAATCTGCATTCTTACATTTTGTTTCGGCTGAGATTTCGAAGTTTCTTAGGATCTTTGTCGGTGTCATTCTTCCGGCTACAGGCTGGTACGGCTGTTCCAACGTGTCGACAAGGGACGGCCCCAATGAGACCATGAGAGCGAATGGCCACTGACAGGATTATTGTGATGAAGTGTCTTTTCTTTAAACAATACAGTAGTACTAAAATAAGTAATCCCAAGGGGTAGGCAGAAGAAAGGAAAGCACTGGGAAGTGCTACCATACCAATGACGGCCATATCCGCCTATTTCAAGCACTCGAGATCCGTAATTCAGCCCCAGAGAATGCAAGTAGACATTTGACCCAAACCTCCACCTCACCACGACGGTTGATGGAGGAGATAATCCCAAAATACCGATTGTTTTGAGACATGCCTGAATGCGACGAAGAACTTATTCAGTGGAACCCCAGGAATACTCCTCTATGGTCCGTAAATCGTTTTTTGTCGCTCCAGTAAGCCTCCCAATTCTCGATCGACCAATTTTCTAAGCTTTTCGAAGTCTCAGGGTAACGCGTCTTGTTGAACGAGTAGTCACGGAGCATCTCATACGTAACAAGATATATCGTCTTCTTCTCTAACGCATAACGAGTCGGAACATCCAGAAAGTACTGATTTTCGTCCACGGCGGTCTCTTCCTTCTCCAAAAGGAGAGCATTGACACGGTCAGAGTGTCGTTATATGCTGTTGTTGAAACCGTCGTGCGAGCCTCGCTTCATCCGCGTCTTGATTCCAGGAAATAGTCGAGCTCCCGATTCCAGAAGCGCGACGGCTGTTGCAAAGTTTGGCCTAGATTCATCTTCGAAACAGACTTGGAGCGGTGTCCGACTGAAAATGTTCGTGGCGTTGATATCGGCACCGTAACGCAACAGTACGCGAACGACCTCTCGAGGCGGTTCCTCGTGATGCTTGCACATGGACACGAAGTGAAGCGGTGTATTTCCGAGTCTGTCCCTGACATTGACGTCCGCCCCTTGCTCCAGCAAGAACGCCACTATTTCCTCATCCCAATTGCCACATGTCTGGTGCAGCGCATGGAGAAGAGTGGTAGAGTGCGTCGTCATCGAAGCTCCCGCCTGCAGTAGTGTCTTAACCGCCGCCAGTTTGTTTTTCTGTCGTCGGTCTTGTTGATCTTTGGTGTAGGCGACCAATCCATACCAACATTCTGTCTCATATTTCTATGTTAATGCGTAGTACAGCACATTTGGACCCTTGCCCTCTGCGAGTCCTTGCAGAATGTAGTCTAGCCAAGTTCGATACCCGCCCTTCTGAAGGATTGGAAAGTACTTCTTGAAGTATGATACCACTCGAAACCAAGCTGCGCATGCAAATCGTAATATGTCCTGAGAATGAGGGCCAAGAGCGCCCGTGGTCCTGACGTTCGCGCCGTGTTCGAGCAGAACAGTGATTGCATCGACATTCCGGTGATATGCGGCCCAGTGTAGGGCCGTCATGTCAATTTCAGTCGGGTTTCTTGTGACGTCCCGGTTGGACATTGATTGTTGAAGTTCAAAAAAGTCGTCGTAAAGCTCCGTGAAGTCCCACATGTCTATCTCAGCACCAGCTTCGAGAGCCTTTTGAATGGTCGAAGCGCTGCCAGTCTTGGCGCCTAAGAGGAGACTCGAGCCACGGTTCCATTTGATGTCGGCTTGGTAGATGGCAGGCGTCACGATATAGTTAAGGGCCTTGCAAGTTTTGGCGAGTCTGATGGCCGTTCTCCAGATCGAAAAACGGCTGAAATCCGGGTATCAGCCATTTTCACACTCCTCGGGTTCGTCGTAGCCCTTCCTTAGCGACTTGAGATCGCTGTTGAATATAGCGTCGACAATTTGAAGAATTATCTCCGCTGGAAGCTCGAGCAGGTGGGCACGGCTTGCAATATCGGTTTGTTTTGCCGGAGGTAGCTCTTGCCGCGAAGCTAGCGCCACGAGATGCGACGCGGAAACGTTTTGGCGATCCGTCATGATCAAGAACGCTCTTCGATGTTCGATGTTGAGGTAAGAGTTTGGAAGGATATACGTTGTGTTTGAGGTAAGGAGGTGGTGAAGAGTTCGCTCGCACTTCTTGCTGTGCTGAATTGGGTTTATGAAATGTCTGGTGAGTTTCGGAGGAATCGCGAACCCCTTTGAGTCTGTGGCGTTCTTCTTTCGAACCGTCGCTGTCCCAATCTGAGATGAGTCAGCCGCAGACGAGTACATATTTGTCTTTGTTACACAAGATGATTCGCACAAAGGCACCTGCTGCCAGCTGCTGATGTCCGAGCCATGTTGATGTGTCCTGGTGCCCCAAGGTATTTTCCATTCCATTTCGCAGCTGCTTCCCAGTCAATGCGTCTCTGGCAATGCGAAATTTCATCTAAAATATGGCCGCTGCTGGCGGATTAAAGAAACTTCGGTTCTGTTCTCGTTGTGCTTCAGCACTGTCAATGGCCATTCAAGATTTTCATTGTCACTACCCACTCTAGATTCAGAAACAATGATTCGACTCAGTTCACTATTCAGACATTTCATGAAATGTCGTAGCGGTACCCATTTCAGGCCTTACCAAAGCTCCGGAAACGCATCAGCGTCGCGCAAAATTCTAAGACCAGGTTTCTCCCATTTCCGCAAAACCCTCCTCTCGTTTTCACTCAGATATGTCTCTGCATCGACCGCTAGTTCTTCCAAATTAGGCAGTTTTTCCCAGGCACCATCATCCGCCAAAAGCGTCAAGTCTCCGCAGAGCTGCCACCCCGCGCACGTGTCCTCGCCTCCGACGCTGACACAGGCAAAATTATACAACGTACCCTTTAAATGCAGTTTCCTTAATGATGTTGGAAGCGTCGACATAAAGGTGCTGGCTATGTCTTGGCCAGTTACAGGAGGATAGTGAGGTATACAAGTAACACAACTGGCGGTGCTAAAGGTGTTGATCCATAAATTCCTCAAATTCTTGAATTCCTCAACAGAGAAGGGCGGCACAAATGGATAGAGCCACCAGGGATACTTCAAAGTGTGTATGCAAAGTGTCGTCAAAGTCTTGGTGCTCTTCCCCAGTGCGGCTGCAATATCTGACGCCTCCACTTCCATCGAGTAGTTGCACTTGCGAACATAAACAAAGTGCTCCATGTGCTCACATTGACCAAACAGTGTCTGAAATTCCTCTCGTTCAAGGAGCGTTTCTTTCAACGTGACGGATTTCAAATGATCGACAGCGGGTATTCGTTGAATCCGTGAAATGTTGAAATCTTGTATGCAGAGTTCCGAGACCTGCTTTCCAAGACGTAGAATACCAGATAATGTTGATGCTGTGATCATCTCTTGCGGAATGTTGGAAACTTCCTGCAATCTTTTAGCTCTTTCCGACCTCAAAGTGACGGATTGGAGCATCGGAAGGGGCGGCTCATTGGCGGAGCTGCAGGCTTCAACGATCTGCTCTAGGTAGCGTCCCGAGCTCGCCAGTGCGATATGTCGTACATTGTGAAATTGACAGAGAAAAACTGCTGCGAGGCAGCCGTAATATGTGACTCTTGAAGCAGGCATTTCCAGCGGAAGCTTGCTGAATTGCTTTGGGAACTCCGCCTTGACTTTCACGGCCTCGAGCAACGGGATTTCAAATGGTTTGAGATCAAGCTCAGAAGGAAGGCAGAAAATCATTCTTTTGACGCCATCGGTAGTGACTTCCTTGTCTTCGATTTGCCGCAACTGGTTGATGATGCGTTGTTGATGATCGAAACGCGAAATGGCAATAGTGTCTCCTAAAAAGCCGCGTACGATTCGACGATGTCGCCTGCAAGTAAGACTGAAAATCCATAGGCAGTGTTCTTGCAGCTGCTGTATAACCTCCGATATCTGGTATCGGTCATCGAGTGGATACAGGTAACGCCATGGTCGGAGGTCGCTTAGAAGATGATGGCAGATACGGAGCGTGAGCTCCTCTGGGAGGCTCGTAATGCAAGCCTTAGTAGCACCTGATGATGCGGAGGGGTTTGATCCTAAGTCATGGTCGCTGGGTTGAGCTGATGCGAGGTTTGGAATTGAAGTCTTCGTGAGCTGGCAGCTTGAGACACGACCATGATGCAGCATGACTGATTGCTACGTCGATGTCGATGGGCGTGGAGGGAACGTGAACGTAATGCGAATGAAAAGTCCAAGTAAAAGCTAAAGACTTGTGAGAAGAAAGAGGTTTTTCTCTCCCCCGGGCATTGTCTACATATCAACAAGGCCGCCTGAAACTGTGTCGCGCGAAGTAAACTTTAAAACTAGATAGGTAGAGGGGTAAATTTCAGATATTTAATCAAATCCAGTGAATATTTCATCATAAAAAAAAGTACGCAACCACCAAGGTTGTATGAGGAACGCACGAGGGCCAAAAATGAACCTGGATGCCAACACTGTGGATCGAACACAGGATCCCCGCATTACAAGTGCGATGCCTTACCACTTGGCCATGCTGGCGAATCGGATGAAAAAGGTGGTGTAATCGGAAGCTACAAAGCTCACACTAGTGGGTCTAGGATGCACTAACCTCTTCAAATCCCTTGACCTTTTTGTTAGATGGCAATATCTGGTCTGAAATTGCCCAAACCTGGTGAGCCACCTTTAGCGACACCTCACGTAACCTCTCTTTCATTATGACTTTTCTTTTGCAGTTTGCCGCCTGGAGGCGCACCTTGTTGACTGCTGTATGACTGAGACGGGAAATATGGGTAGAAGGAAACAAACTAAAATTGGAAGGCGCCAAATTTATCGCCGAGTCTCATCCTCACCATCAACATACGACACGCTCGCATCTCAGCAAAGGTTGCTTCTTGAAGATATCATGGCGAACCTTCCAAGTCTCCCACCAGAAATTGTGATCAAGATTGCGAAGTGCATCAGGTCTTTCGACTCACCCTTGGTCCGGGCCGAGACGTACCCTCGCAAGCTTGAATCAGCACTGAAGCTTGAGACGACATCACTTTTGAGTCTTGCAAGAGCCTGCAAAGCTCTCAAGTCCCTTGTTGAACCCGAGGCGTGCTACAACTTGGCTGTCTTCAATCTGAAGCCTCTGGAAGAGGACAAGAACGCTTACAAGTTGCCAAACCTCATACGCCTGCTCGAGGAACGACGCGATGTTCGTGGTTGGGTTCGGCAAATCCACGTGCATTTTTTGTCCTCTGGCGGCATCTTACCTGATGTTTGGGACAGTGAAGGCAATATCACACCTCCGTGGCAATCTATCGCCAATATTGTTGGCTCAGGATTCGAGTCATGCTTGAGGCAAGCGATTGAAGCAGTGCCTGGATCAGGTGCCGTGGAAAAATGGCGAGGCTACCTCCTGTTCCTCCTTCTCCTCAAACTTCCCGATGTCAGAGGCCTAAGCGTCGCAGCAACACCCGGCACTTTCAGATTTGCAGCCCAACTGGTGGACACATACGCGACACGAAACCCGGAGAAATGCTTGAGCCTGTCAAGGCTGACATCCTTGGCTGCAGGCTTTTGTGACCCATCTATCTTTGATTGGAAGGGGCATAATTATGGATGCAATCTGTGGAAGTCTTTCATGGGGCTGAATCTGTTTCCCAAACTTTCTGAAGTCTGGGTCAGCAATCTCCTCTTCGACGCCATGGTCCCCCATTGCATGCCGAAGCAGGCAAACGACAATATCACTACTATAACTCTGCGAGACGTCTCAAGCACAGTGGCAGAGTTGCGCGAGGCCGTTCAGCAACTCCGTAATCTGAGAGCCTTCAAATACCTGGTTATCGACATCGAAGATTCGGGTTTATCATGTGGAAAAGTCGTGAAGGCCTTGGAACAACACGTTTCGACATTAAAGACGTTCTGTTATTATTCTTCTTTTTTCTTCGTTTTAGAAGAGGAGTCTTTAAGCATTTTCAAGGACATGTCCAAATTGGAGCATCTATTCCTCGACCTCAGTTACTTCGCCGCGATGCTTGAAGAGGGCCATCAGGACGACGACGAGGTGAACGGAGTGACTTGCAACAGTCTCCAAGATTTTGAAGAACACGTTTTGACAGTTCTCCCCCCATCTCTCAGACGCCTGCACTTGGCCGGCGAATCACGTCGTATCCTCAACGGCATGCAATGGCTCGCTGAGAATTGCAAGCCAACTTTACTGCCGCATCTTCGGGAGGTTGCTTTCGAGTATATGATGCTCAGCGACCCATCTGCAGAGCAATCCCTTGCACTAACTTGCGAAGCGTTTGCCAAGATCGGCGTGCGGGCCTCGAAGGAAGTGGACACGATGCTGGGCTTCTAATGAGATGTATGGCAAATCGTTTGTTATCTCATCACTATATTCGAAGATGACATTTTATATAATGAGACTAAGATCTAGGGATCTAACTCAGTTTTCCGAGCGTTTTGCCCCCCACACCTTACTAGGCACTTCTCAATTCCGCGCCCGACTATTCTTTTCGGTCTGGCAGATATCCATAGATGCGACAATAGGTTGCGATCCTGAACTAATTTATTGCTACATTGCGTTCCGAACGAAGACAATCACCTATAATCTAGACGATAGCTCTGAAGAGATAATTATGTCAGTAACCAGTTGTTCGGGGTGGAAACCCCTCTCTTGACACTCTCAACACCAGCCAGTCGGAATGCTCGACGAGTTTCTACACAATCGTCGCACCAGCATCCTACAGCAATTTCGCGGAGCTTAGGCAATGTGCCTTCCTTGTACCTGTTAGCAAGTAAACGAAGGCTCACATGCAAAGCTTCCACATCGCCTGTTAAATGAATCTTCTTCAGAGACTGAGGCAGCATCATGATGGCCTCTTTATTCAAGCCCGCGTACGCAGAGCTCCGCGCATTTAGCCATATATTTTCCAGCTTCTGAAATTGCTTGTACATATTGAAAGACGGACTGGCCCAACAAGTGTAAGCGCAGTCTAAACATGCTGTGGTCAAGCTTATGCGGGTCTCTTTGATAACCTCAAGGACATCGATGGGGTTCATAGGAAATGGCCGATTCTGGATCATCCTCATCTTGCGCCCGAGGAATGTCAATTTGGTGAGGTTAGGCATGTGGCTCAAGAGTTCCACCAGGCATCGCCGCGAGGAGAACGTGTCTTTGAGACGCAGACTGGTGACATGATTCCAGCTGTAGTCAAGATTGGGGTATATCTCCAAACTGAGGTCAATATCTTGCAATGCAAATTCCTTGCTTTTCAAGGACATTTCGTGGAGAGTCCTTAGGTCAAGGTTATCGAGGCAGCTGTCGTCATTGTCTGCTTCTTTGGAATGTTCGATGGTGAAGCTCGAAAGATTCGGAAAGATGTCTCGGGAAGCCCATGGCGGCCGATTTCGTAGGGCTGGCGAGGACGCCGTACCATTGACACCAGTCACACAACCAGACCAGCCTTTGGCGCGAGGCTCAGTCCCCCAAATGGCGGAAGGGTGCAGATGCATACCAGATGGTAGCCCTCTGTACTTTGGGTTGAGGAGCAATGAAAACTGTCGGAAGATCCCACCGCCAACCGACAAAGTTACATGGGTGACCTGGCGTAGGCGGCAAAGTAGGTCGACGGTCATGAACACAAGATGCTCTCCGCTTCGAACAGTGCTCGCCCGTTTGGTAATTGGAAGATGGTTGGTCTTCTCAAGAGTCGAACGGCGAAGACCATCAGTTTTCTCAAGCTTGAAACGCAAAAGATCATCGTATTTTGCAAGTTCAAGGGGATCTAACTGATCAACGTGCGAATCCACTAATGCTGTATGCGACGTCGGCACAAGCGTAATACTCACGAAAATCTGCTTTATGCAGTCGCAGATTTGAGGTTTCTCGTCTAGAAGGCAGAGCAGGGAGGTGAGCTTCTGTGCATCGTTTTTGTCGTGTACGCTGATGTATCGAAACACCTCCGAAAATAGGATTCGGCGCAATAAGGTGCAGGTGCTGGATAGATTGACTATGGCTGCTTTTTTGGCTCTGTTCAACTTGATGTCATGCGCAGCGATGTCCCGTTCGATCTCGCCGGCGGTATGCTTGGCAGGTCCTATGGTATCGAGATATGACACGATATGTAGCAGGAGCTCTGTGGGAAGATCGCACAGCTTCGCCATCACAGCTCGATATGAAACGACTCGATTAAGGTTAAGAAGTCGGGAAGGCGACGCGTGGAATGGTGTATTTGGGGATTTTAAATGCGTAAGTTTTCGTCCACAGCTTCAAAGAATACAAAAGTGGTAGAATAGATATATGCCAGAAAATTAAAGAATCTCCGAAGTTCGCAGACTGCTAAAAACCTAGAGGCTAAGCTAGCGGTAGATAGCCATTCAACCCGTACATGTTGTAGGCAAAGTGCGTACCTTTTCGACAACACAATCTGGGGACGGAAGGTTGTTAGGTAGAAAGGACTTTCATTATAGGGATCTCAAAAGTTCTCAGGGTGCCTCAATCTTCTATCTGATCATTTATGTTACGGTTAGCTATCTAACAGTAGGGTCTGCTAACAGAAGCTGGGGATTGATGCGTTATAACGGTATACTAGGTTGTGGTCTAGTTATAGGTTATAGGCTAATAGTAGATTAGTTTTTAGAAACTAAGGTGATTAGTTTTAAGCTTAATAAGTGATTTATAGTAAAGGTAAGCTAAGAGTATTTATAAGGATAAATATTATAAAGTTAATTACTAAAGAGCTATAGGAGTCTAACTTTAAATAAAGCTTAAGGTTATACTATATATAAGTTTTTAAATAGTTCTTTTATTTTATTACTAATTACTAGTTAGGTATTAGTAAGTACTTAGTAGCTCTTACTAAACGCTTAGTACTTTATACTATTTACTTAGTTTTATTTTATTATTATATAACTTATACTATAGTTCTTCTATTTCTAAGTAAGTCCTTATTATTCCTATAATCCTATAGTATAAATATTCTATCCTAACTACTTAATACTAAAGTAGGTTAGTTATCTATTATCCTTATTCTTAGGTTATAATATTAGGTCCCCTCTCTAAAGGTTTTATCCTTAAGACCTAATATAAGTAGGTTATTAGTCTTAGTTTAAGGATCTATTAATTATACTTTCTAATTTACCTATAATATTAACACTATATTAGGTTATATTATTAATAGTCCTATGATTTCTATACTTTATTACTATTATTATTCTCTTAATATTACTAAGAATAGTTTTAGAGTTATACCTTATTGTTACTATCGTTTAAAGGGGTTTTATTATAAGATATTACTAAGGTCTTTAATTTATAGGGAGTATATTACTATTAGTAGCACTTATTATTCTTATAATACTTCTAATAATACTATTTACTAGTATAAGGTAGTATATACTTTAGTTTTCTTTCTTAGCTAACTTATTTATAGTAGAGCGCTTAATAGTAAAATCTTATTATTTAGATAATGAAGAAGAGGAAATAGAGGAATTATTTTATAAGAGAATAGAGATATTTTAAAAGGTATATATAGAAGTAAATAAAACGTTAGTAAAGTTAGATTATATTTATAAAGTAAAGAGAATAGTTTTTAAAAAAAGTTATAAGGAGATATTAGTAGTTATAGAAGAAGGTAAAGTATCTAAAGTTCTTTCTATAGGTTCTTCTATACTAGAAGTTTAGTTTATAAGTAGTTTTAAAGCGTTAGACTTAGATTTAATCCTTAATTAGAATCCTAGTACTCCAAACTTTTTATCTAAGGAGTCTTAGTTATACTTTAATATTTTTAGGTAAATAAATAAATTCTTTTATTAAGCTAAGTAAAGTTATCCTCCTAGTTATACTTATACTAGTAGGAGTTATATTCTTTATTTTTTAGCTTTTCTTTATTTCTATTATACTTCTTCTTATATTTATCTTTCTTCCTTATTAGTATGTTTTATATACTTTTTAAATTCTTTAGAGGTTATAAGTAGACTTAATCTATCTCTAGGATTAATATAATTAAGTATTCTAATATATTTATTAATCTTTTCTTAATACTTAAGTAGATTATTATTAGGTTCCTATATATTTTCTTTATAATTATAACTTTTCTATTTAATAAGGTATTCCTATTTATTATTTCTATATTAGTAGTTAAGTAGTTTTCCTACTTTATATTCTAGTTTATTATCTTCTATAATAATAATATTATTTATTTATAATCCTTATAAAGCTAGTTTAAAGAGTAAGACGTAAAATACTAGGTAATATTATATAGTTTCTAAGAGTTTAAGTTTATAATTAACTAGTAAAATAACTTATAAAATTCTAAAAGGTTTAAGTTTTTTATAGTTAAGTTTATCATTTAGTCGTTTTGTTTTAATGTTTTACTATATAAAATAGGCGCTATCTCCCTTTTTTAAAGTTAGTCCTTTAATCCTTTATTAATTACTAAACTATACTATTTATTATTATATAAATTTAAGCTCTTTTTATATATTTTCTTAGATATTTTTAATTTATTATACTAAGGCGATAGCTCTTACTATAGCTAAGCTTACTTAGGATTCTCTATAAGTAGTAAGTTTAAATCTATAGTTAAAGTAGAAAGGGGATTTTTTAGTACTTTCTCTTACTATACTATTATAGGTAAACTAAGCTATTAGTAGTAGTACTACTTAGTTATCTTAGTTATAATTAATATAAGTATAGAAGTAAGTTTTAAAAGTTTAGTTAATTTATTCTATTTATTTATTAGTCTATAGGTAAAATATAGTAGATATTAATTATTTAATACTAAAGTATAATATAATTAATTTCTAGAAGTTAGAAGTAAAGATCTTATCTTTATTTAATATAATTTCTTTAGGTATTCTATAGTTAGTAATAATATATTTAAGGAATATATAGGTATTTTCTTTAGCGTTATTTACTTCTTTATATAGAATAAAATAAGTATACTTTATAAGTTAATCTATAATAATAAAAATATTATTAAAGTATACTCCTATAAGAGGTTCTTAAGACTTTAGTAGTTTAATAATAAAGTTAAGTAATATAGATTACTAAGTAGTTTATAGTATAAGTAAAAGTTATAATATATTATAAAGTTAATATTAAGTAGGTTTACTTTTAAAGTAGACTTTATAATCTTTAATCGCTTTTACTATATATTCTCTAGTAACTTTTTCTCTATATTATTATTATAGTTATTTCTAGGTTTTTATAATTCCTTAGTAACTATATGTAAAGTAAGTATAGAACTCTATAATTACTTTATTATCTAGTTTACTAAGTAAGTTAGTATTAGATTATCTAGCTATTATTAAGAGCTTAACTACTAGTATTAGGTCTCCTTAATTATCTTCCTTAAGAATTACCTAGGTTTTTTTAAGTATTAGGATATTATAGTTTAGTTTTTAGCTAAAGGTATTAGCTCTACTATTATTTAATCCTTTTTAGTAGATAATTTAGAAGTTAAATTTAAATAAGAATTCTAACTATTATATTTATTACTTTTCTAGTATTTTTAAGGTTATAAAGTATATAAGATTTTTATAGTCTAAGTATATAAGTACTTTATAGGTAGTTCTTAAGAGTTTAGGTCTCTATTCTTTAAAAGCTTTAATAATTACTATAAGTTCTTTATTATAGATCTTATAGTTAAGTTTTAGTCCTTTAAGTTTCTTAGAAAAGAAAGTATAAAAGTATAGACGTCTTTCTAGGTCTTATTATAATAATTATACTCTAATTATATAGCTAGATACGTTAGGTTCTATTTTAAATTATTTTATAAGGTTTAGAATAATAAGGACTAGTTTACTAGTAATAAAGTTCTTAATTTTTTAGAAAGCTATTTATTATAATTCTTCTTATATAAAGGGTATATCTTTATAGCTAAAGTTTATAAGAGCTATATTAATTTTATTATAATCTTTAATAAATTTATAGTAGAAGTTAATAAAACCTAGGAATTTTTAGACTTCTTTAAAGTTCTTATATATTAGCTATTCCTTAATAGCTTTAACTTTATTTTCTAATATTTAAACTTTTCTAGAAATAATAGTAAATCTAAAGTATTTAACTTTTTATATATAGAATTTACTTTTCTTAGGTTTAACTAGAAGCTTAATTTCCTAAAAAACTTATAGGATATAGTATATATCTTCTTTATATATTTTAAATATAAGTAAAAAGATAAAGATATTATCTAGATAAACTACTATATAGATATTAATATATTTATATAAGACTTAGTTAATTATATTCTAAAATATTATAGGAGCGTTAATAAGACTAAAAAGTATAATAAGATACTTAAAATATCCTTTTTATATTCTAAAAGTAGTTTTCTATTCTTTACTTTACTTTATTCTAATTAGGTTATAAGCTCTTTTAAAATTAAAAACTATAAACTAATTAGCTTTATAAAGGAGTTATCTTATTTTATTAATAAGTAGTAGTAAGTAGTAATTCTTAATTATTATTTTATTAAGTATATAGTAGTTAATATATAGTTATAGTTTTCTGTTTTTCTTTAATATAAATAGGATTAAGCTTCCTACTAGTAATATTAAAGGTCTAATATAACTTTTCTTAAAGTTTTCGTTAAGGTATTTATCTAAAGCTTCTATTTCTATTTAGTTAAGTCTATAGATCTTATTAAAGCGTAGTTTTTTCCCTTTTTTAAGAGGAATCTTATAGTTAAAACTAGTATATCTAAGTAGTTTAGTTTCTAGCTTAGCTATAAAGAGTTTCTTATAAACTTAATATTCTTCTAGGATAGATAGAAGTAAATTATTCTTTTATTTTAGATCTATTATTTTTAGTAGTTATAATATAGCTTCTTTTACTTTAAAGTAATAGAGGTATTATTTTACTACTTCTAACTATATTAACTTATTTAAGGCTTAATTTTAATAAAGCTACTTAAGGACTAAATTGTTATAATCCTAATAAAATTAGCTATTACTTTAGTCTATCTATAAGTTATTTATTTATAGCTAAAGTAATCCTAATACTATATTATATATCTTTATATTAGTAATATTAAATTAGATTCTTTCTTTTTAATTTAGATAGCTTATCTTAAGAGGTATAGTCTTATTATAAATAATACCTCCTTTATACTTAAATTCTTCTTTTTCTACTATATATAAAAAGTATAGTTATTTTTTACTTCTTTATTATACTTTTAGCCTATTAATAACTTAGGGGGTAATAAAATTTACTTTAACTCTACTATTAATTAGTATAAGTATTATTTATTTATTAATAGTAATTTTAAGTTCTATATTATTCTTATATCTTTATAATATCTAGTAAATAAATCTTTTCCTAGTTACTTATTATGATCTATTATTAATAGGTAAGTTTAGTTTTTTAACTACTTTAGTTATCTAAAGTAGATAATTTACTTTCTTTCCTTTTATACTTTTAAGAAGCTATTCTTATAGATCTTAATTTATAGAGGTTTAGGTCTATTCTTTATAATTCTCTAGGCGTATACCTTTTCTTAATAGTAAACTTAATATTTATTTTATTAATATTTATCCTACTTTATATTATTATTATATTAATATCTTATAGGAAACTAAAAGCTAGGTCTAAAAACTATAAAGTTATCTTTAAATAGTATTATAGTCTATCTAATTATAGTAGATATTAAGTAAATCTTATAGATAAGCTTATTATTATATTTCTTAAGGTAGAATTAGTAATTATATTTTTCTCTTATATATTCTTTATATTTATTATAGAAATATTAAAGCTAAAAGAAGGTTTAATAGAGTTAGTAGTTACTTCTTAACGTAAAGTAGTCTTCTATATATAGCTAAGAAATATAATTTAAATCTTATTATCCTATTAAAATACTATAAAAGTAATATTACTATTTATCTTAGAGTATATTAATTTCTTAATATTTTAGAAGTTACTTAGTTCTATCTTCTTAGTTATTAAAGTCTTTTTTAGAACTAAAGTTATCTACGCTAGGGATAAACTTATAAGTAATTTCTATCTAAATATATTAGTAAGTAATATTATAAAGTTTATCTAAGTTATAAAGTAAACTTTTACTTTCTCTAAAAGTTTAGTTATTAGTTATACTAAAAAGTTATTATTCTATTAAGAGATTATATTAATATTCTAGTTCTTTTTTAGATTCTTCTTTAACTTATTCGTTAAGTTTCTAATTAATTTATTTAATTTTAGTAGGATTTCTATATATATATTTATATTATTCTATATATAAAAGTATAGCTCTTAATTATTATTCCTATAGGGGATTATAAGGTTCTTCTTAGATTTATTCTAAATATAAACTTTTAGCCTTTTAGAAGTATATAAGCTTTTATTTATTATTATTCTCTAGTTCTTAGTTTTATATAGTAGAGGAAGTACTAATAGGTTTAAACTATTAAATCTATAGTATTTTATTAAGCTATTTAGTTAGTTTTCTTATAATCTTACTATTATTAGTATGTATTATTACTAAGGTCTTAGGATAAATATCTAGGATAGTTATATTATAACTAGATCGTCTAAGATTACTATTATTTAGGTAATATTTTAATATTTCCTTATCTTTAAAGTAAATTTAATAGTTATTATTATAGTATCTAGTCTAAGATTATAATATATATAGTACTTTTATAATTATATTAACTTATTAAGGTTACTTAGCTATTAGTTTCTAAAGAAGCTTCTTAGGTTACTTATAATCCTTAGTAATATACCTTTATTTATTATAGTTATAGTATTTAAAGTTTTAAGGTTTCTTATTATTAAGCTTAGTTATTATACTAAGATCTATAAGTCTACTATATTATCTATAAGTAGTGCTTTATTATATATTATTCTAATTATTATAAGGTTTATTATCGTTCTACTAGTAGTTAAACTTCTACTAAGGTTATTATTAGTACTTACGTCTAAAGTTTAGTTTTTATCTTTTTTTACTTTTTTCTTTATAGTATTTAAAAAGTTAATTATTAATCTTAATAGTAAGGTTAGTATACTAAAGGAAGTCTTTAAAGTAGTTAATCTTAATAATCTTATCTTTAACTTTATCTTTAAGTCTTTAATAGAATATAAAGATCTTAGTTTCTTTAGTAAGGTTAAACTAAACGCTAAGTTATTTAAATATAGCAATATATTCTTTAGTAAACTTAGTTTATCTAAGCTAAGCTAGCTTATATTTAGTCTATTATTTTTTATTAAAGTCCTAGAAGAGAGAGTATAAAATATCTTTAAATCCTTAGAAACTACTATAGATATTATAGGTCTTAGTAGAGCACTTATTTAGTATTTTATACTTAAAGAACTCTTTTTAGATAAGTTTAAACTACTTAAAAGCTCTTCTATAAAAGTAAGTAGCTATATAAACTACTTTCTTAGTCTAGCTAGTAAAGTCTTTATAGTAAAAGTTTTAGTAGTTCTTAACTTAAATTAGGAATAACTTAAGTTATCTAAAGGTACTATTATAAGTAATAGGGGTACTAAGTTTAAGCTTTTATTATCTTTTAATAAAGGTAGTAATAATATTAGTAGTAGCTTAAAAGGTATTAAGTTCTTTTTAAAGTTTTTAGACCTTCTTAAAGTTAACGTCTTTTCTAATATCTTTTTCTAGTTTCTTATAGGTTTATCTAGTGTTCTAAAGTTATTTATTAAAGCTATATATAGCTTATTTGCTTTTATTAATAAAGGTTTATATCTCTTTAGATTTAGTATCTTATTTCTAGATAATATATTAAAGCTTTTTATATCCTTCCTTAGTAAAGGAACTTTCTCTATTAGAGTTATATTTAAGGTTTAATATATTATAGTCTTTAATACTAGTAAGTTCCTATACTAAGTTCTAAGGCTAGTTATATAAAGAAGATAAGGATCTTAAAGTAGGAGATTTAGCTAAAGCGTAAGAAGATATACTTATTATTTTTATTATTAATAGGCGTTAATAGTTAACTTACTAAATAAGAGTAATTAAAGTGTTATAGTTAGCTATCTAATAGTAAAGTCTACTAATAGAAGCTAGGGATTAATATATTATAATAGTATACTAAGTTATAGTCTAATTATAAGTTATAAGCTAATAGTAGATTAGTTTTTAGAAGCTAAAGTAATTAGTCTTAGACTTAATAAGTAATTTATAGTAAAAGTAAGCTAAAAGTATTTATAAGGATAAATATTATAAAGTTAATTACTAAAGAGCTATAAAAGTCTAACTTTAAATAAAGCTTAAAGTTATACTATATATAAGTCTTTAAATAGTTCTTTTATCTTATTACTAATTACTAGTTAAATACTAGTAAATACTTAGTAAATATTAGTAAGTATTTAGTAGCTCCTACTAAATACTTAGTACTCTATACTATTTACTTAGTTTTATTTTATTATTATATAACTTATACTATAGTTCTTCTATTTCTAAGTAAGTCCCTATTATTCCTATGATCCTATAGTATAAATATTCTATCCTAACTGCTTAACACTGAAGTAGGTTAGTTATCTATTATCCTTGTTCTCAGGTTATAACAATTTATTAAACTGAGATCGCCTATTTTTCTTATGCTAGAGCGACTACTTTTCCTGTGGCTATACTCTAATCACTTTGCCGTTGTTATCAACGTTGTCGTTGTTATCATCTTCTTCGTCGTCGCTTCTATTCTCATCGTTATTATCGCTGTAGTTATCCTCGTCCCCGCCCTTATCTTTATTATCGCTATTACTACTGTTACCTTCAATTGGGGCAGTTAGTATGTAGGAAATAAAGCCGCGCAGACACAGGAAAATTAGGCGGTCTTATTAAATATACATAAGAAGCCCTTGACCCGCGAGTGGGTGCCATCTGAAGCCTCAACGTCGACAATCTTATTCCCTTGGAGCGTTACGTAAAACCTTTCAATCACAAATCTAAGTTGTCCTTGAATTTTCGTTCACCCGGCACCCGTAGGAGTTCTCTGTCGTCGTTGAGCGCGACGGGAGTGTCATACACGATAGGCATGCACATGGGCACATTCACTTCTTATCTCTTAGTTATCCTCTTTATACCGCAAAGTACATCAAAACCAGTATTCATTATATCTTGCCCGCATTTAGCTGCTTCTCGGCCGCAGAGCTTATAGAAAGACTGATGCTAGCTTTAGAAAAGGGGTACCACAATAATCTTATAGCTGTAGTCTCGGCTCCTGGACTGCAGCCTTGCTGCGTCTTCTACCTGCAGGGCTACCAAAGATGGGGATGCGGATCCACATCAACAACAGCCACGCCAACTTCTTCAAACCATTCTGGGATATGATTCTTATTTGCATGTCCCGTATCAAATCCCACTTCTTTGAGGTTTGGATACCTGTCCTCGCAGTTGTCTGCCAGCCAGACGAGCTCCATCTCGCGGAAGTTGTCAACGTGTAGCCGATTCAAGGACGCCGGCAACTGTCCGATGACTGCGTTGCCCACATCCTGTTCGCCGCTCTCGTCATGAAGAAGGGTGATTGCAGGTTCAATAAACTTCCCTTCCAGCCAGAGATTTTCAAGCTTCGAAAAGTTGCTGAACGTTCGATGAGGGCCCGAGGTCATACTTCTCTAAAGACGTAATGACGATTGTGCGTAGAGTTGCTGCTCGTTGAGAGAGAGCTCTCAGGAGCGGGGCCATCCTGTCGCCGGGGATGGTGACGTCGGTTTCGACAGTTGCTTTTCGGCATACGAACTTTTCGAGGTTACCGGCACCTTCGATCATATCGACGAGATCGCCATAATCAATCGTAATGTCGTCGAAGATGAGTGAGGTTATGTTCGACCCATACTCGTTCATGATGAAAGAAAAGCCTCGAAAGTCAGTCCAACTCTGAAAGAAAACGTCCGAGACGTTGCGAGCCACCCGAGCTAAGATTTCCGCCGGGCTGCGAGAGAATTGGTCCCATTCAATGTCAGCGAAGCTGGCTGGACTGCTACTACGTTTTGCGTCCTCCAGAGTGATAGACTCCAGCGACGGGAAGTGATAAGAGTCAGGGAGTAAGATCGCGGAGCCATGTGCCAGGTGTTACGACCTGTTATACATAGATAACAATTGACCGACCTACTTAGGCGTTAGGCGGCTAGGACAGGATATTTATACCGCAGGATTATAGGAATAATAGGGACTTACTTAGTATAGAAGAACTATAGTATAAGTTATATAATAATAAAATAAGAGAATAATTAGTAAGGTATAAGAAGGAATACTTAGTAATTAGTTAGTTTTACTAACTAATTATAATTATATATATACTTAGATAATTACTTAGAAGTAAATAAAGATTACTATATAAGACTTATATATAATATAACTTTAAACTTAGTTTATAATTAGACTTTTATAGTTCTTTAGTAATTAACTTAGTATTTATCTTTAAGATACTTTTAGTTTATTTTTATTATAAATTACTTATTAAGTTTAAAACTAATTACTTTAGTCTTTAAAAATCTAATCTATTATTAGCTTATAACTAATAATTATAACTATAACCTTAGTATACTATTACTATATATTAATCCTTAGTTTCTATTAGTAGACCTTACTATTAAATAGCTAACTATAATACTTTAATTACTCTTATTTAGTAAGTTAACTATTAATACCTACTAATAATAAAACAATAAGTAGATCTTCTTATACTTTAGCTAAGTCTCTTACTTTAGGATCTTTATCTTCTTTATATAACTAACTTTAGAGCTTAACGTAGGAACTTACTAATATTAAAAACTATAATATATTAAACTTTAAATATAACTTAGATAGAGAAAGTTTCTTTACTAAAGAAAGTTATAAAAAACTCTAATATATTATTTAGAAATAAAATACTAAATCTAAGGAGATATAAACTTTTATTAATAAAAGTAAGTAAGCTATAAATAACTTTAATAAATAACTTTAGAATATTAAATAAGTTTATAAGAAACTAGAAAAAGATATTAGGGGAGATACTAACTTTAAGAAAGTTTAAGAGTTTTAAGAAGAACTTAATACTTTCTAAACTACTACTAATATTATTACTACTCCTATAAGAGGATAATAGAAACTTAAACTTAGTAACCTTATTACTTATAATAATACTTAAGGATAACTTAAGTTATTGCTAATTTAGATCTAAACTTATTAGAACTTCTATTATAGTAACTTTACTAACTAAATAGAGAAAGTAATCTATATAGTAACCTATTTTTATAGAAGGGTTTTTAAATAGTTTAAACTTATATAGGAAGAGTTCTTTAAGTATAAGACTTTAGATAAATACTCTATAGAAATATATAATATTTATAGTAGTTTTTAAAGATTTAAAGATACTTTATGATCCCTCTTCTAAGACTTAGACGAAAGATATTAGACTAAATATAAACTTATATAACTATAATAAACTAAGTCTACTAAGGAATATACTACTACTTTTAGATAACTTAGCGTTTAATTAGACCTTATTAAGGAAACTAAGATTTTTATATTCTACTAAGGACTTAAAGATAACGTTAAAGATAAAATTATTAAGCTAGATAAACCTAAAGACTTCCTCTAGTATATTAATATAGCTATTAAGATTAATAATTAACTATTTAAATAATATAAGGAAACAGGCGAACGATAATAAAGACTAAACTTTAGATATAAGTACTAATAGTAACCTTAATATAAGTTTAGCTACTAATAGAATGATAATAAATCCTATAATAATTAGAATAATACTACTTACTAGAGTACTACTTATAGATAATATAGTAGACTAATAAACCTTAATATAATAACTAAACTAGCTAATAAGAAACCTTAGAACTTTAAGTACTATAACTATAATAAGTAAAGTTATATTACTAAGGATTATAGATAGCTTAAGAAGCTACCTTAGAAACTAGTAGTAGAACGCTTTAGATAGGTTAATATAATCTTAAAAACTTTATATATATCCTAATCTTAGACTAAATACTATACTAATAACTACTAAATTTATCTTAAAAATAAAGAAATATTAGGATATTACTTAAGGGATAGTAACCTTAGATAGACTAGATATAATATAACTATCCTAGGAACTTAACCTAAAACCCTAGCTATAATATACTATAGTGATAGTAAGATTACTAGGAAACTAGTAGAATAACTTAATGAAATGCTATAGATCTAATAATTAGAACCTACTAATACCCCTACGATCTAAGTATAAAATTAAGAACTAAAAGATAATAATAAGTAATAACTTAATAAGCTATAAATAGCTTAGCTTATATATCTATAGAAAATCTAAAAAAAAACTAAATAACTATATCTAGTATTAGTAATTTAGAGCAATTACCTCATATATAGAATAATAAGAATATATATATAGAAACCCTATTAAAATCAAATAAATTAACTAGGAACTTAATAAATAGATCTAAAGAAAAACTAGTAAAGAAATAATTAAGGAAGAATCTAAAGAAGAATTAAAATACTAATATAACCCCCTAATAGAATAATAACTCCTTAGTATAACTAATAATTAGACCTTTAGAGAAGGTAAGAGCTTACTTTATAACTTAGATAAACTTTATAATATTACTTAATAATACGTATAAGTAGAGATCGCTTATAGGTTTACCCCTAGTATAAATAACTTTAGCTCTAAAGAGGAACCTAATAATTAGAAGGATAGAATTAAGTAACTCCTAAAATATAAAGAAATTAATATACTTTAAGATAAATAATAACGTTATTTTTATAAGATCTTAGCTAACTAATAAGACTAAGATTATATCCTTTAACTATATATAGAAGATCATCTTATACTAAGAATTAACTACTAACTTCATTATACTCTCTTTTAGCCTTAATACTTCTATAATAAGTATAAAGAATATATAGGAGATAAATATAACTACTATTTCTACTTTAGAAAATAGAATAATAAACCTATTAAGAATATCTACGCTATATATATTATAATTAGATAGATAATAATAGCTTTTAAAAGAAGGATTATTACTTTCTAACTAAACCTATAGTTTCCTATAAGATACTAGTATAATAATAATATAAAATAGGATAAATATAAGTATAATAAATGCTAAGTCTATTACTAAGATAAAACTTATATATAGAGAATTATAAAAAACAGACTAAGACCTCCTTAAATTAGAATCTATAAGAATAGCTTTACTAAAGTAGTATAAGAAGGAAAATAAATAATTTACTTAAGATAACTAGAGTAATTAAAAAACTAAACTTACCTACTAATAATAGATCATAATAAGTAATAAAAAAAAGATCTATTTACTAGATATTATAAAGATATAAGAATAATATAGAACTTAAAATTACTATTAATAAATAAATAACTCTTATGTTAATTAATAGTAAAGCTAAAGTAAACTTTATTACTTCTTAAACTATTAATAGATTAGAAATATAATAAAGAGGAAAAGAATAACTATACCTCTTATATATAGTAGAAAGAGAAGAATTTAAGTATAAAGGAGGAACTATTTATAATAAGATTATACTTCTTAAAATAAGTTACTTAAATTAGAAAAAAAGAATCTAATTTAATATTACTAATATAGGAATATATAATATAATACTAAGACTACTTTAGCTATAAATAAATAACCTATAGATAGATTAAAGCAAAAGCTAACTTTATTAGGATTATAACGACTTAGTCTTTAAATAGCTTTATTAAAACTAAGCTTTAAATAAAATAATATAAGGAATAGCGAAATAATATATCTACTACTTTAAGGTAAAAGAAGTTATGTTATAACTATTAATAATAATAGATCTAAAACTAAAAAATAATCTACTTCTATCTATTTTAGAAGAATATAAAGTCTATAAAAAACTCTTTATAGCTAAACTAAAAACTAAACTACTTAAATATACTAGCTTTAATTATAAAATCCCTTTTAAAGAAAGGAAAAAACTATAGTTTAATAAAATCTATAGCTTTAACCTAATAGAGATAGAAGTTTTAGATAAATATCTTAAGGAAAACCTTAAGAAAGAGTATATTAGACCTTTAATATTACTAATAAGAAGCTTAATTTTATTTATACTTAAGAAAAATAGAAAATTATAACTATATATTAACTATTATATACTTAATAAGATAATAATTAAAAATTACTACTTACTACTACTTATTAATAAAATAAAGAAACTTTTCTATAAAACTAATTAGTTTATAGCTTTTAATCTTAAAAGCGTTTATAACTTTATCTAAATAAAATAAAGAGAAGAATAGAAAGCTACTTTTAGAATATATAAAAGATATTTTAAGTACTTTATTATACTTTTTAGTTTTACTAATATCTTTATAATATTCTAAAATATAATTAATATAGTTTTATAAGAATATATTAATATCTATATAGTTATTTACTTAGATAATATTCTTATCTTCTTACTAATACTTAAGAAGTATAAAGAGGATATTTACTATATTTTATAAACTTTTTAAGAAACTAAACTCCTAGTAGAACCTAAGAAAAGTAAATTTTATATATAGAAAGTTAAATACTTTAGATTTACTATTACTTCTAGAGAAGTTTAAATATTAAAAAATAAAGTTAAAGCTATTAAGGAATAGCTAGAACCTAAGAACCTTAAAGAAGTCTAAAGATTCCTAGGTTTTATTAATTTCTATAAGAAATTTATTAAGAACTATAGTAGGATTAATATAGCTTTTACTAACCTTAGCTATAAAGATACTTTATTTATATTGAAAGAACTTTAGTAAATAGCTTTTTAAGAAATTAAAAACCTTATTAGTAGTAAACTAGTTCTAATAATATTAGATCCTATTAAATAGTTTAAAGTAAAGCTAAACTCTTTAAATTATACTTTTAGAGTATAACTATTATAATAAAACTTAGTAAAATAGCTATATCCTTATACTTTCTTCTCTTATAAGCTTTATAGACTTAAGTTAAACTATTAGATTTATAATAAAGAACTTATAGTAATTATTAAAGCTTTTAAAGAATAGAGACCTAAGTTATTAAGAACTATTTATAAAATACTTATATACTTAGACTATAAGAACCTCTTATACTTTATAACTTTAAAAGTATTAAATAAATAATAAGTTAGATAGTTAGAATTCTTATTAGAATTTAATTTCTAAATTATTTATTATAAAGGATTTAATAATAATAGAGCTAATACTTTTAGCTAGTAACTAGACTATAATATTCTAATACTTAAAGAAACTTAAGTAATTCTTAAAGGAAATAATAATAAAGACCTAATACTAGTTACTAAACTCTTAATAATAGCTAGATAATCTAATACTAACCTACTTAGTAAACTAGATAATAAAGCTATAAAGGAGTTTTATATATACCCTATATATAGCTACTAAGGAATTATAAAAACCTAGAAATACCTATAATAATAATATAGAGAAAAAGTTACTAGAGAATATATAGTAAAAGTAATTAGAGATTATAAAGTTTATTTTAAAAATAAACCTACTTAATATTAACTTTATAATATATTATAACCTTTATTTATACTATAAATAGCTTAGTAATCTATATTACTTAACTTTATTATTAAACTACTAAAGTCTTAAGAACCTCTTATAGAAGTATATTATAATAACGTTCTTATTATTATAAACTAACTTATAAAGTATACTTATTTAATTCTATATAAAGAAGTAAATAACGCTAAAGAATATACCTATATATTTCTTAAGTATATTATTACTAACTATAGAATACTTAAAGAAATTATATTAAATAGAGATAAGATCTTTACTTCTAACTTCTAGAAATTAATTATATTATAACTTAGTATTAAATAATTAATATCTACTATATTCTACTTATAGACTAATAAATAAATAGAATAAATTAACTAAATCTTTAAAACTTACTTCTATACTTATATTAACTATAATTAAAATAATTAAGTTATATTACTACTAATAACCTAATTTACTTATAATAGCGTAATAAAAGAAAGTATTAAGGAATCCCCCTTCTACTTTAACTATAGATTTAAACTAATATTATATAGAAAACTTTAACTAAACCTTAATACTATTAAAGCTATCGCCTTAGTATAATAAATTAAAGATATTTAAAATAGTATATATAAAGAACTTAAGTTTATATAATAAAGAATAACTAAATTTAGTAATAAATAAAAGATTAAGGGACTAACCTTAAAAGAGGGAGATAGCGCCTACTTTATAAAGTAAAATATTAAAATAAAATAACTAAATAATAAACTAAACTTCAAAAAACTTAAACCTTTTAAAATTTTATAAATTATTTTACTAGTTAATTATAAACTTAAACTCCTAGAAACTATGAAATATTACTTAATATTTTATATTTTACTTCTTAAACTAGTATTATAAGGATTATAAATAAATAACCTTATTATTATAGAAACTAATAAACTAAAGTATAAAATTAAATAAATTATTAACTACCTTAAAGAACTAGAAGGATATTAATACCTTATTAAGTAGAAAAGGTATAGTTATAAAGATAATATATAGGAATTAGCTAAGAATATTACTAATATAAAAGATAAACTTATAACTTATTAGTAATAATACTAAGAATAAGAAATAATACTAGTAGTATTAGTAATAATACCTCTAATAAATACTAGTAGCTATTTATATATCTAATACCTATTAGATATATTAAACTACTAATAGAAGTAGATAGATTATAATAGGGAAAACTATTTATTTACTTAGGAATATTAAAGTATAACTAAGATTTACCTAATAAGAAGTTTAGAATATTAAGATTCTAATTAAACATAAAATCTAGATCTATTATACTAAAACTACTTATAGACTAAACCTCTAACGTTAGAGATACTACTAGTTCCTCTTCTATAACCTTCTAACCTTTTTAAAACACTATTCTTTTCTACTTATATAAATAATCTAACTATATTATAGATTTATCTAACTTAGCTTATATAGTATATAAAGTAGTAGCTTTCTTTTTTAATACCTCCTCTTTAGCTACTTCTATATTCTCTAAATAAACTACTTTATCTAGTAAATAATTAACTAAGATAATTAATACTATTTATAAATATAAGGAATAGAGAGATATATAAATATAAATAGTATCTACTACTATATTATAAAACTATCTTAAGTAAGTATATTTACTATAAACCTTACTACCTAGAAGTAGCTTATAGTACTTCCTAATAAAACGATAATAAGAATAAGGTATATTAATAATAAAACTAAACTTAGCGATATATAGTATATAATTATAACGATAAAGAGTAGAAGTAGAACTTAATTTTAGTTTTTAAATATAACCTAATATAGTATTAGTATTATAAGTAAATTAAGAAGTATAATTAATAGATCTTTAACTTAAGACTAATAACCTACTTATATTAAGTCTTAAGAATAAAACCTTTAGAGAGGGGACCTAATATTATAACTTATTATATATAGATAATAATTAACTAACTTACTTAGGCGTTAAGTAGCTAGGATAAGATATTTATACTATAAGATTATAGGAATAATAAGGACTTACTTAGTATAGAAGAACTATAATATAAGTTATATAATAATAAAATAAGAGAATAATTAGTAGAGTATAAGAAAGAATATTTAGTAATTAGTTAGTCCTACTAACTAATTATAATTATTTATATATTTAAGTAATTACTTAGAAGTAAATAAGGATTATTATATAAGACTTATATATAGTATAACTTTAAGCTTAGTTTATAGTTAGACTTCTATAACTCTTTAGTAATTAACTTAGTATTTATCTTTAAGATACTTTTAGCTTACTTTTACTATAAATTACTTATTAAATCTAAAACTAATTACCTTAGTCTCTAAAGATCTAATCTACTATTAGCTTATAACTAATAACTATAACTATAACCTTAATATATTATTACTATATATTAATCCCCAGCTTCTATTAGCAGACCTTACTATTAGATAGCTAACTATAACACCAGGGTGTAACCTAATATAGAGAGAGTAAGGTTAGTGATGCAGGTTAACTGACTCAACACCAGCCCTACAACCCAGAGGATATATTTCAAGCTTCATATAAAAGCGTTCTGATTATAAAGGCGATCGAGTTCAGCTAGATATGTTTGCTGATCATCTTCGCCCGCCTCATTAAAGTTGAAGAGCCGGGGAAGATCGGGAGACAAGAGGTACGTCATGTTGTTCAATGAGATGTGTTTCGGGTTATCTTCTACCTCTATGTGAAGAATAAACTCCTCGATGGAGTTGCTGATTGCGGGGTTGTTGCACAAGGTTCGGAGAAGATTGACTAGCTTATTAGCCCCATCTTCGCCGTGAATACTGACAACTCGGTAAGACTCCTCAAACAGTAGTCGGCGTAGAGTTTTGTTGACGGAAGCAAGGTTGAAAAGGGAAGCCCGAGCTTCTCGAACGGTGCGCGAGGCATCAGAAACGCATACGCGCTCACTTTCTAGCATTGTTTCCCTGGTTGATCGTGTAGAGTTCCCCGGCCGGTTGACTTGGAGAAAAGAAGCTATATGAAGCAAGAGCTCCACAGAAAGGTCGGAAAATTGCGCCATGGCGATGTTTCGGGAGCGAGTCGAGCTTACGGGGTGTCCGCGGTGTTGTAGCCCTACAGTGAGGTTTGAAGCATATTTGCAATGAATAAAACATTTCACGCCCACCGGGTCTCCATTTTTGTTACACCGCTGCCCAAGTATGTATGTAGCCGAAAACAGGGATTCCGCAGGTCATGTGACTCTATGGAAATAAGTATCATCAGGAGAGTTCTGCAATCCGTGTGGATACTTTCAGCTAACGGGGTGGAGTACTACACTGCCTGGTTCTGGTATTATTGTGATTGCTATTCTTATTGTTGCGTTGCTGTTGTTGCTGCTGCTGTTTCCACTGTTATCCTAGACCGAAAACAACGTGTCGACCAAGAGTCCAGTCTCCTTCACGAGATTGCTGGTCACTTTTAAGTCAGACGCTTATTCGAGTCCAAGTCATATGAATCCATAAATGCCTAGAATACCTTTACTCGGACCAACGAAAATGTGATTATCGACACAAACGTCTTGAAGCGCTTGTTTCGTTTCAGTTTTCCTGTTCACATTGGCAGTCTCCCTCTCCTTAAAGTGCGTATTGATAGCGTTCAGTATCGAATCTCTGCTCCAACACGATGCAGCCCCGAATAGGTTTTGACGTATGCTATGTCTTTCCCCTTGTTGATTTATGCATGTCCCGGGATTCTTATGTCTCTAGCTCTTCAACCAGCGGAACCCTCCGCGTAGAGCTCTGCTACCAAAGTTGGGGATACGGATCCACAGGAACAATAGCAACGCCAGCGTCTCTCAACTGCTGTACGAGAGGACCCATGCTTGCAGAATTAACATACGTCGCGTCTAATCCCAATTCTTTCAGCTTCGGTAACCGGGACCTGCAGTTCGATGCTAGCCAGCTGAGGTCTTCATCGGTGGGTTTCCCCTCGAGGTGCAGCAGCTCCAGGGAGGTCGGCAGATGTTTGAGAATTCTGCCTTGCAGGGGTTCCGTACTTCCGTAACCTTCATCGCGCGGATGTTTGCTGAAATCCGCATCTAACCAAAGGTTTTGAAGGGTTCGGAAATTCCTGAATGAGGAAGGGCCAAACAATACCGCTGGAAGCTCATGTAGGGAGGGAAGGCAAATGATATGTAGAGTTGCAGCTAGTTCAGAGAGGAGAGTCATCAACAGAACTGGGTCATCCTCCTCGGTAGCGTCGAGGACCTCCACTCCGAGTAGACTTTGATCAAAACTAATAGCTGCTCGTCTGCAAACGAACTTTCCGAGATTTGAGAAATCTTGGAGCTTCATTTGCAAATCGTGATAGTAAATCTCAACTTCGTTAAGCACGAGTGAGGTTAAGGTTTTGCCGGAGCTATTTGCTTCTTGCTCGAAGACTCCATCAAAACTGTCAAACTCGTGAATGAAAACATCCGACACATCTGGAGCGCTTTCGAGCAAGCTGTCCCATATGCAGGGAGCCGGGAAAGCCCATCCCGCTTCGTTGAAAGTAAGACCAGCGTCTGCAATAGTCAAAGACTGTAGAGATGGAAATCCAATGGTTCCTGCGCCGAATACAACGGTTCTTCCATATGCGAGGGTGTGTTCAGGGATAGCGAGAGTGAGGTGTGTGAGGTGATCCAAGGCGTGGAATACCAGCGCCGTAGCCCAGAGTATGTATTTCGAATTCTTCACTGCCGTTGGTTGTTCCGCATAAACCCTTTCCAGTTTCCTGTGATACCCGTTTAGACTCGTATTACCACGGAAAATTCGGAGGATCTCAGGCCTCATGAGAAAGGCCATATTCCTGATTGATATGCGACTCGTGTCATCGTTCAGGTCGAAGTGAAGAATAAGTTCCTTAACGAAGCGGCTGATTCTAGGGTTATTGTGCAGAATTCGGAACAGGCTGATGAGCTGGTTGGCCGCGTCTGGACCGTGGATGCTGACGACTCGCCGGGCCTCCTCGTAATACAATCGATGGCAGATTTTGTTTACGCAAGAGAAACTGGAGAAGGCAACCTGGGCTTCTCGCAGGTCCCTTGCGACTTCTGAGATGCCTCCCTCGTGCTTGAGCAGTATTTCCCGCGTTGAGCCGGCACCATTTCCCGGCCTATTGACGCGAAGGTGCGAAGCTATGAGTTCCAAAAGCTCCAAAGAAAGGTCTGAGAATCCTGCCATGGTGGCGTGCGGCAAGAGGCTGGGCTGGTGCCAAGCTGAGGTGTCGAGTCTGAGCCTGCAGTGAAAGTTGCGAGCGGAAGGAGGACGCAATTATTGGCGCACCAGCACCGACTGGATCCATATTTGGTAGCGCTGCGATGATTGGCCGCAAAAAGGGACTGCCCTGTAAGAGGGAATCATGGCTGGTCATGCGACCCAAGGGACATGATGTCTCGAATGTCCGAAAGGAATAACCACGCAGAGATCGAAGGTTCTTATCTACGGGGCTGCCAATTGAAAATTCCCATGTTCCATACAAGAATCGCGAATGCTGAGGCGGTGGAAAACGCTAATAAGAATAAAATGTTTCGACGACGAGGACGAGGACGAGGACGACGATAACAACAAGAACAATAACAACAACGACGACGATAGTTAGCATAGCGCAGGAGAAATAGACAGTCTCTCAAAAAATGGCCCTCGTGGGCTAGAATCTACCATTTCGAGAAAATTGTTGTCAAAAACAAATAACAGAAAAACTCCAATAGCTAAATGATTCTTGGAGACTTTCCCAGCTCTAAGAGATGCACTCTCTTTGCATGGTTCAAACTCAAAGAATTCCGTGTTTAACTAAGAATGCGTTGGTCGAATTCCAAAACAAAGAGTTTTTCACCTACTGCTCTTCGTAAGGCAACAGCTGGAATCTTCAATGTGTAAGATGCCTTGTTGGATGGATTATGCTGGAAGCCTCGCGACTGACTTTCCACTGTCCAGTCATCTTAACCATCCCCTGCCTCCGAGGCCTCGACTACTTTCACTCGCTGCTCTGACATCGTTCACTGTGAGTTGCGCGTCGATTTCTTCCACCAACACCAACCAAGTTGACCCTATTCTCCAATCCAGAACCGACGTGCACCATGGCTCAGCTCGGCGACCTCCCACCAGAGCTCATCCTCACTATCTTTTCTCACTTGCGCTTGGGCCTGCCAATGCATGACCTGTTCGTGTGGCCAGGAGACATCGATGAGCAGGGACGAATCACTGGGGTCAGATGGAACGACCTTCTCAACTTCTCACTCTTGAACCGCCACTTCCGCCAAATTGTCTCCGACAAGCTGTACACACAGATCAGGATCCAAGGGAAGCTTCCAATCACGAGACTCGTATCGATGTTGCGGTTCGTCACAGCGCATCCTGAAGCAGCTGCCGACGTGAGGCAGGTGTACATCAACCTCGATCCGGGGAGGACTGGCTCTGGATCTCTTCGACAGAAGGACATATATTTCATCCAGACCGCGGCCGAAAACTCCGGAATCACATATCCTCAAGAGATCTTTCCTTGCGAAGAACTGGTCGCTGATCATTTAGCAAAGAGTCTAATCGACCTTAGAAACCCTGGCTGTCAAGAGGAGGAACACCTGCGACTCCAGGTTCTCGTCGCCATCTTGCTTGCTTATCTCCGAGGAACGCAAGAGTTGGCGCTTACCTGCCCCTACGGCGTATTCAGAAATTTCGCTCGTGGCAACCTAGCGAAGCAGCGTGGCCCAGGATTCGACCCAGATGACGAAAGGGTCAGGTTCGCTGACGAGACACCGATGGTTGTTGGCAAACCCTGGCTCCCGCAACTGTCCTCTCTTGTTACGACACATATTGCAGGCACCGAACCGTTCCGAACTATCGGGTTCGAGGGGGATGAGCTTGCGAACCTTCTCTGCTTGGGCTCAAAGACCAGTCGGCTGTGTCTTGATGACGCCGGCGTGGATTTCAGACTTCAAAAGGGCCCGGTCGGGAATTGGGCGAACATTTCTCATCTCACCCTGACTACTCAGCACATAAGTATCGCAGCCATGCAGAGCATCGCCAATCACTGCAACGCTTTGTCGACATTCAAGTACTTGCCAACAGCGTGGGAGTCATTTGGAGCGACACAATCGACACAGGCTGAGCCCGGGGAGGTGCTACACGCTCTTCGGAAACATGCGAACACGCTGCGCACGTTGTGCATTTCTTCCTCAGGGTACTCCCCTCGCGGTTTCCTCAGCATGCCTGTTTCTAAGCTCGATTGCTTCGTCGCCCTGGAGAATCTCTGGATTGATAACAGGACCATTACTGGGGACTTGCCTGCGGTCCAGGGGACGCTGATTGATCGAAGAGAAAAGCTCATCATGTCCTTGCCGCCTTCTATCAAAAGGCTCCATTTGCACAACGCATCGTATGTGCCAAGCGGAGGACTCTATTGGCTTGCTGGGCACAGCGAGCTTTTCCCGAACCTTGTCAGAGTTGAGTTGGACTGGCCAACGGGCGATAAATACACGCCAGAAGAGGTCATTCGGAAACTGTTCTTGCAGGTTGGGGTGGACGCGCCGACGAGGCGAGGCATGATTCGGGACGCCCGCTTATGGGATCGGTATTTCTGAGAGTGGCATGAGTTGTCGCGTCGTGTGTTGTTTGCTTTTTTTGAGGTTGTTCTGAAGGTTGTTTTGAGAAAATGAAAAGGGGCCTGCAGACAGGGGCCAGCGGCCCATTAGTGACGGCTTGTGGGGTCACGTGATATCGTACCACACTTCGCGTCTGTCACGCGCCGAGACTTTAATTAGCTACATCCCGTCCAACAACGTTACCCCTTCAATGTTCAGGAATACTGTGCCCACCGCAACAAAGCCAAAATGTCACGAAATAAGAATATGAACAAGAACAAGCGACAGAGAATCAAAAAGAGACAGAATAAAGACGCCCAAAAGCCAAACCCATCCTCACGAGCTGCATCCGCGAAGTTGATCCAGAAGCAGAATCCATTCTCGCGGCTGACACCGGAAATCCTCACCAATATCTGCTCTTTGCTATTTCCCACGCATCACAACCTGCAAGATGTCTTCGAAGTAGACGGCCCTGCGATTATCCACCATCGCTGGAAACATGTGTACAACCTGTCACTGGTCGACCGGAGGTGCCGCACAATCATCAGTCCGTTCCTGTACCGTTGCATCCCCATCCCGGGACCACGCTCCCTCACCAAGCTGCTGTCCTTCGTGCGCTTCGTAACCGACAAACCAACAATCGCCCAAGGCATCCAACAGCTCTACCTCCAGCTCGAAGTGGTGAACTCGGGCGTGACAGTGCTCAGCCAGGACGATGCTAAGTGGGTGGTGGAGCAGGCCGCGGAGACTGGCACCCCCTTCTGCGATTGCAAATGGAAGGGCCTACCGCACAAGCAGGAGTTCGAGTGGAAGGGCACCAAACGAGCACAGAGCCGCGTGCCCGAGAGGCCGATGAAGCGGTACACCGACGAAGTCGAGACGCGGAACTGGGACGAGTGCCAGCGCATGGAAACGCTTCTTCTGATTCTGCTGCGTCGCCTCCCTGGCCTTGTCGACCTTGGTCTCGAGCACGGTAAGCGCGTGTTCTCCCACGTGTACACAGCTTTTGAGAACCAGAGGCTAGATGCGGGGGACCGCAGGAGACAAAACCTACCACCAGTGCCGCCACGAGTGACCCTCCCCTCGCTGCCAACCGTCCGATCCGTGGCCATGAAGATCAACCGCAGCGCCACCGAGTGGCAACATGTCGACGACAAGGACGTGCGAATTCTCATGGAGATGTGTCTCAAAACCGAGCGACTCTCTGTCGAGGAGCTGAAGCCCGTAGGACGCCTTATGCCTTGGGTGAACCCGAACAACCCCCACCTGTTGCCATGGTTGAACTCTGTCCGCAAGCTCACACTGACCAACTCAAGAAGCGTCGACAGCTGGAAGGAGATGGCCGCTGTGGCCCTCTACATCCGGAGCTGCCCGGTGCTGGAGGAGTTTAGGTTCATGGCGAAATACCGCGAGACGCGCGAGGGAACGCCCCACCGGGTGCGGGTTCCGCAGGAGGCCATGCTCTTCCTCGAGAATGCTCTGACGGCGATGCATTTCTGGTGCCTCAGGACGCTCGTGCTCGACTTCCGCCACTGCACGCAGTCAGATAGGCCCCCTGCCTGGGGCCGCCTCCGCGAGTATGCTAACTTGAAGAATATCTACCTGAACCTGGGGCACCGCATTCCCCAGGGAAGCTACGGCTACCGCGACAGGAATAAGATGGATCGCGAAGCCACAGAAGTGTTGAAGGCTCTACCGCCGTGCGTACGCGTCGCTAGGCTCGCGGGCGAGTTCTGGCTGCCGAAGCCGCTGAAACGGCTCATCCGGAACCACAAGAGAGTCCCGTATCTGCATGACATCGAGGTGGAGGGGGGAGATGACAGTGACACGCTTGAGGCGATGGCTTCTTTACAAGAGAGGTTTGCCCAATGCGGTACTGGAGGAGGGCAGCTCAGGAGTCCCCAGAGCAGCAAGCCGGTTGTCGTCGGCAGTTCAGCGGCAAAGATCTGGCCACGTCCGGTGCGGTCGGAATGGAGGGAGGATGCCCCCGAGATCCTCAGGTGGACCAACAGGGAATTGGTTGTTTACGGGACAAGGAAATACCCGGATCCAGGCGCGAAGCTGGTCGTGCAGAAACCGACTACTATCCCCACACCCAGCAAGAAGACAGAAATGCCGATGCCTGTCTGGCTGGAGTGGATGCATCCTGCCACGGAGCCGGGGAAGGAACCTACCTTGAGGCGGACGAACATGGCCAGCGAAATGCCCATGGCGATCTGGCCGAATTATGAAGACGCGCCTCGCTCGGTTCGTGAAAGCATGCGAATCATGGGGGCCACGCCGGGGGGCCCGGCGGACGCGGCCCGGACCACGAAGCGGCTTTGGGCCCTTGTGAGGCAAGCAGCGAGTCCATTACCTCTATCATGAAGATTTTTGCATTTAAGCGTGTTCTTTGGGCTTTCTGGGCGGGTTGCGGCCAAACATGACGGTCGGGAGTGTACTATGATGGTGGTAGCAAAGTTGCAAATTTCAGAGATACCAGCAGCAGCGTAAATATATCCTAAGACATCCTGTCACTGCGACTACAGGTTTGAAGTTGCCTGTGCCGTCATGAACCTGATTATGCCTGGTTCCAGTCGAGTCATCGGTGAGCCGCTTTTCACATGGCCGCAAGGGTTGCAAAGGTCGTCCACACAGGAACCTAAACACTTGTTTGTCTCCGATGGTGCACAGTTGACAGTTCAATCTACTCCACGGCAAGCTCTTTCGTCCCAACACAACGATTATTCCCATGCCAACGGGCCCTGCCAGACTGCGCCATTCGCAACAGACCTGTTCCCTCCAGCCTCCTCCCACGTCATCATGGCCGTGGCTAGCATCATAGACCTCCCAGCCGAGTTGATCGACAACATCCTCAATCTCGCGACGACAGAAGTCTCGGACGACACAGTCGTCGAGTCCCTCGGCCCCAGACGCGTCGCCGACTGCCCGTCCATCCAGCGCCAACGAATAATCAACAGCCTCGCACCCACCTGCCGCAGGTTCCGCGCGTTCTTCGAACACGAACAGCACCGCATCATCTTCCTCTCTAAGAGAAATATTTTCCCGCGGATGGTCAAGCTCCACCGGGTGCTGGGCTCTACCCCACAGCCAGCGGTATTCCAGAACACGACGCAGTTCGTGGTTGACTACGAAGAGGATACGTTCCTGGCGAAGAGCTATGGAGATAAGGTCGGCTATGGGAAGATAGCCAACAAGCTTGACTCTCTCAAGGGCGATACGCGGAAGGCTGGCTTCAAGGGTATGGACGAATACTGGGTTCCTCTGGATCGAGTTGGGCGCGAATGCATCGGGCCGCATGTGCCGTTGCAGCGCGGACATGGTCACAGGCTGGGTTTGCTGGCGCAGCTGATTCTCCTGCGGCTCCCGAATGTCGAGGGGGTGTGTTTGCCTTATTGCATGATGGACCTTCTTCAACCCCTGGACATGTCATGTACGAATGTGAAACTCCGGCAGAAATTCCCGCCTCGCCTCAAATCTCTACGTATAACTAAAGTCGACAACGGAGATGGACACCCTGGAATAGCCGGCATGACCCCCAGCCGCTGCGGGATCTTCGCAAAATACGGGTACATCAAGGAACTCCTCACCAGCAACCTACAAACGGGCCTCCCGCCCGCGGAGTTCATCGCATTCAGCTGGCTCACGCGTCTCGTCCTCTGGCACTGCGCCGTCATCGACCCGAACCACTTGGATCAGGCCCTCAAGCGGCTCAGTAGACTGCAGACCTTCGTCTACACCGTCAAGAGCTCGCCCACTCCTAGGTGGCCTCGATACCCCATGTACGAACAGTATCTGGCGGTGCGATTCCCCGAGACCGTGACGACGCTCTGCATCGACGCGCCGTTGAATTATTGGTACGGGCGGTATGGATTGGCGCCGGTGTTTGGCGGCCTGCAGAAGCTGGAGAACCTGTGGGTGAACACGCACAGTCTGAGCAGGTCCGGGCTGGGGAACGGAGTTGGGATTCTGGAATCGACGAGTCGGCACGATCGCAGCTACGACCGCGTCGATATGGTGACGGCGGAGGGCGATCTGAAGTGTTTGCCGAAGTCGCTGAAGAGACTGCACGTGCTTGGGGAGATAGGGCGCCTTCGAGAGGATGTGAAGTGGTTGGAGGAGGCGGTTGGTCGTGGGAGGCTGCCGAATTTAAAGGAGATCGCGGTGGAGACGATAATAGAAGATGAGGACGGCCCGGAAGAGGGCTTTTGGATACGGTATGAGGCGGATTTGTGGGGCTTGGACAGAGAGAAGCTTGAGGGGGAGGGTGTGAGGTTCTTAGATGAGGTCGACCCCAGACCATACTTGTGATAGGATTCCGGGAGGGTTTTGAGCAAGATCTGTCATGGGGATGAGAGCATGTCACGTCACGAGCAGAGGTTTAATGTAATCAACGTTACTGTATTCTAGTGCGGGAACCTTTCTCTGTCTGCTATGATTCAGCCCAATGAATTTGCCAGTCTCTGCAAGCCAAAGTCAACCAAACGTGACCAGATTCCAAGCAATCCCATCTCTCCAACTGTTAGCATCCACCCCAAGATCATAACCTAGACGAGCGCTAGACTATCACTGCTTGTAGCAACCGCCGTTCTTGAAGGTGACGGCAATGCCGCAGGTGGTAGACTCGATGGCCTCCTTGACACACTTCTCGTTGCTGTCGGCCTTGAACCAGGAGAACATGTCCAGCTCCAGGGAGACGCCCTTGCCGAGGTCGGTCTCGAAGACGTCGGTCTGGCACTTCTTGACCTTGTAGCGGTTGGGGCCGTCGCCGTTGGGGCAGGTGAAGCGGATGGCGGCGACGAGGGCGTCGCACCAGTTGGTCGAGTCCTGGCCGGTGGGCTGGATATCGATCTTGTACTTGAGGCGGTTGTTGGCCTTGTCGAAGCGCCAGGAGCAGTTGGCCTCGGTGGTCAGGCCCTTGCTGGGGTCGACGAAGGCGCAGGTGAAGTCGGGGTCAATGCCAGGGGGAGGGGTGGCCTTGGCAGGAGTGTTGGTCTCGATCAGGAGAGGGGCGTGGCTGACGGTGGGGTCGGGCGCGGGAAGGAGGCGGAGGTCCTTGGCTGCCTGGGTGCTCATGAGGATGTCCGAGTCGGGACCGATCTCCATGAGGTCCTCGTCGTCGCGCTTGAAGATGGAGGGGCTCTTGGGAGGGCTATCGTCTCTGTCGGCAGACCAGTAGCGAGTGCTGCAGACGCTGCTGCGGTAGCAACTGAGGAGTGTTAGCTTGAGTTCGAGTAGACAGTGGGATAAAGAAAGGAACAGTGACTTACCCCTCGTTGACCCAGTTGGTCAGGACGGGGTGGTTGAAGCACATGGAGAAGTGGATGGCCCACTGGACCTCCTCCATGAAGTCCTTGCCCTCGGGCCAGGGCCAGCTGATCTTGTAGCGGAGGAAGAGGCCGTTGCCGTTCTCGTTGGCGTTCCACTTGCGGTCGCACATGAACCAGTAGGTCCAGTTGTCGGTGAAGTCCTGGATCTTGGTGATGAGCATCTCGCACCACTTCTCGCTGGACATGCCGACGGGGTCGATCTTGATCTGGTACTCGAGGTGGTTGTCGAAGCCGCAGTTCTCGAAGGAGTAGCTGCAGTCGATCTGGGGGACGATGTAGCGCTTGATGATGTCGGTGCAGTTGTGGTCAGGGAGAGGGCCGAAGTCGTCGCGGATGGTGATGCCGGTCGTGTTGACCAGGCTGACCTGTCCGTCGGAGGAGGTGGCGATGGCGGTCTTGGGACCGAGGCCAGGGCCAGTGTTGGCGATGGCGGCACCCAGGGCACCAGCGGCGAGGGAGGCGTGGACGAGGACACGCGGGATCATCATCGTGAAGTCTTGTTTGGTGTTTGAGTTCTTGATGGTGATGAAGATGAGAGAGTGTGAAGGGAAAGAGAGAAGGGGAGTTGGGTTTGTATGGGTGAGAGCGAGAAAATCCTCACAGCTTGCGCAGAGTGAAGAGAGCTACCTTTGTTTTTTTTTTTTTCGAATTCCTCTCGAGGCGCGTCAGGTTGTGCACCCTCCTTAAGCGAGGCAAAGGCGAGAGCAACAAAGACAGATGAGGCAGGAGGCAGCTGAGAGGCAAAGTTGTTCCTTCCCCCAGAAAGAGAAAGAGAAAGAGGCTGAGGAGTGAGGTCAACGTACCTCATTCACCCTCACTCCTGAGCTGCCAACCAGACCTCAGCTGAAACCTTGAGGTGGAAAGACCACTCAATTGTTACTGCGCTAGCCTCTGAGACTTCGATAACTACTTTGATGAAAAAGTCGTAAAGGTATTCTGCTTAACTTCCAAGAGACGCCCTTATATTCGATATCAACATTGCTGTTTCGCGCCCCAAGAACTGAAATGTTTCCACACAAGTCAACAAGACTGCTTTTCGGCACCAAGCATACACATGTATCGCGTAAATCCCATCTCAACTCAGGCAATCGTGTTTTGACATTTACAATCCGTGTGAATATTTCTTACCTTCTTTGTTTGCTCGCTTTTGGCGGTCGCTATTCCCAATTGATCAACCGAAAAAATATCGCCATGCCTTCATAACTACCGAGAGGATTCGTTGCCGCCGAATGCAAATATTACCACCTGTGATAGAGTAAGTACAGAGAATGTCATGCTAAGGACAGTAACATACTTCTGCTCCGCGAGGAGAAACTATCCCACAAACCCGAAGAGCCATGGGAACCGTTGGACGAGTTTGGATATCATCAAATTCGTATTTCCCTCTCACAATCCATGTGAATACCGTTGCTATGGTTGCTTCTTCTTCGTCGTCGTTGTCGTCGTAGCTGCCGCCGCCGACGTTGTCTCTGTTGCCTGTCGCCGTCTTACTCATCCCTCGCCGTCGTTGTCGTCGGTACAGTTTTTGACATGATCCATAGTAATCTCCGTACTCTCTAGTCTGATTGATATACTCCATGGTCGTCTCTGTTCCCATCGTTCTCGATCGATGTGTAATTTCAATATTGTAATGTAGGTTGGATCTGGTACTTTTCTGCTGTCCAGATCGAACGTTATTATGAAGAATTGAAGGTTTCTCAAAGTGTGCAACATGTAGGCTTCAATTCGAAAAAGGGAAGATATCACATAAATCGGAGCTTTCCTGATTGGGATGGTGTTCAAGTGAAGCCATCGTGAGGAATCAAGCCACATGCGAGATGAGGTAATCTTGGAAACGCCACATCACGCCAAAGTCAGCCACAGGACCCCCACATATGCAGCCCAACGAGGCACCAATCCGATGGATGCGCCTTTAGCACCTGAAGGGAGCTTGTGAAGCTGCAGCAGCTGCATTGCGGTACGTACCGATCGGCTCCTGTGGCCCTGCACTAATTCGCAGCCGCCATTGGAGCCAGCGAGCCCGGTACAGCGGCCAGCGGCCAGCTAGCAGGACGCGGTCGAGTCTCGGAATGATATTTCGCGACGCCTGACACTTGACACTTTATGCACCCGCCAGAGCAGAGCTCCATCTTTGCATTTCGCTTCATCTTCCCCTTAGCAGCAGCAGCAGCCGATTGCTCAAACTCCACCGACCGACCGACCACCGCTGACGACACTCCTGAACGACGTGGACTGCCGAATGCCACACACCGACCGCCTCGATCCTATGCGCGACTGAGCCTCTTCCCCTTCCTGCTGGAAATGCCTGCGGAGACGAAACCATGGACTTTGTGAGTGCTGGAGCCCCCCTTCTGGCTGGCCGGCCGGCGATGGCTTCATTCGTGCAACACCGTGCTGACCTTTGACACCGCAGTGGTCGCGCCTCCTAGCGGGCACTTCGCTCTCCCCCTCCAACAACCGCAAGGTCGACGCCGCAAAGGACCCCACGAAACGCTTGCACCGGTTCGATAAGGAATACAACCGCATCTTGGTGAGCTCTGCCGCGGAACGGACCCCATTGCTGGAGCTTTGGACCCTGACTAGGCCCCCTTTACCTTAGCAAATCTGGAGATCCTCCTCAAACCTCGCCAACGACGTCGACGCCGCCGAAACCCTCGAGATCAGGCTTCAAGAGCTGACCAACATCCTCAACGACGAGTCCCGACGCCCTCTCCCCCACCCCTGCATCCAATATGCCGCGAAGAAACAAGTCTACGTGCCCATCGGCAAGATAGCGACCACATCCTACAACGAGTGGATTATCAAGGAGGCCGTCCTCTTTTTCGCGACCCTGCTCGAGACCGAGGAGGAGGCCTTTGTCGAGAACGTCAACTTCTCCGCCAGTCTGACAAACCTGCTGGTCCGCATCACCGGCGTCAACAGCGTTCGCCTGGGTTCCGACACCGAGGCCAAGGTTGTCGAGCTAGCGTTTAACATCACCACCAAGATCCGCCTCAACCGGGACATCCTGCACGCCTGGTTCAAGACCAACCACGATGGCGCCCCCAAGGCCAACCCCCAAGACGACCAAGGCTCGTTCGCCGGCCGGACCCAACGACAGGACTTTCCGCTGTTCTACATTTTGATGGACTACATTCACCACGAGGGCAAGGTTGGAGATTTTGCTAGGACGGGACTGCTGTACATCATCGAGTCGGCGTCCAGCGACGAGTCGTTGGAGCAATGGATTGTCGAGAGTGATCTGTCTACGTTGATGGCGACGGGTCTGGGAGCTCTGTACAGCCAGTTGAGCCGGAAGCTCGTCATCGACTACCCTACCAATGGCTTGCCTGCTATCCTTGCCTTCTCTGACTACGAGCGTCCCACGTCCACCTTTGAGATCATCAGCTCCTGCTCTGGCGACTTCCAGGGCCATATCGAAACCTTCCTCTCCCATCTCCTCTTCTGGCAGGACGTGCTGGACCACTGCAAGTCGGTTGAGGTGAAGCAGACACTTCTGGAACACTTCCAGGTCATTTTCCTGCAGCAGCTCCTGTACGGCCCCCTTCCGTCTGATATCAAGAGACCCTTTACTGACTGAGCGTGTAGATACCCTTCGCTGCTGGAGTCGTCTGATATTGACGGAGGCTCGTCCGTTGCCGTCCTTACCTATCTCCGCCGCATCCTAGAATCCCTCGACCACCCCGACATGATCAACCTCATCCTCCACTACCTCCTCGGTCTCCCTGACCATGTCTCGACTGGCCCCTCAAGTGGTGGGCGCGCTTCCATCAGCGCAGCCCGCAAGCGCAAGTCCATGGACCTCGCAACCATGCTGGCCCAGACACAATCCGACATCACCGCTACACCTTTGCTGTTTAATCTCGTTGATCTCATCCAAGCGTGTTTGCGCTCCCACAACCAGCAAACCATTCGCGTCACGCTCCAGCTAGTCTCGGCCATTTTTAAGAGACACCATCGCTATGCTGTGGGCACGCTCTTGCGCACGGAAACAGTGATTGGCGACAAGATGCATCGCACGGTCGGAGCACATGAGCAGGAGGTCGACTACCTCATGAGCCTGGCTGGTTCGATTGGCGGCCAGGACAACTTTGATGAAATCTACGAGAATGTCCTGAAGGATACAATGACCCGACTGGAGGGCCATCCCTGCTCTTTGAAGCTCGTCGCCCCCAAAATTTCCACCAACAACCATGACCTACCCGCTATTCCTGATACGCTTCCTGGGGCGCCACGCGACGTGCACGAGCACACACTCCGACCGGACGATCCCATGCTCAACACAGTGCTGGACCTTCTCGAGACCTTCTTCATGAACCCTGTTGACACAAACCTCTCTCTGACGGAGTCCATTTTGGATCTGGCCATCTGCGGCTATATGACGGTCGAGGGATGGATGCTCAGAAATCCTCAAAAATACACTTACGATGAGCAGCCACCTAGCCCGACGTCTCCTGACGCATCAACGACGTCGTTCAGGCCTCCAATGGACCCTGATTCCACAACGTCCGCGGAGCAACAAACCCTTGCAGCTCTTGACGGATGTCGTCGTCGCCCCGTCTGGACCCAGTCCTCTCTGCCGCGTATCCTCATCGTTCTCCAGCAACTCTGCAACCAGGTAGCCCAATACCGCGAGACGGTCCCCCGCTTTGAGGACCTCCTGCAAAGCCGGAGAGAGGCGTTCCAGACTGCGGATAACCGGCCCACGCCGCCGCCATTGCCGCCTCGCAAGCCGACTCCGCAGAGACACAGGTCAGCGCATACCCCGGAACGCGAAAGTCTGGATGATGCACGCAGTGGATCGCCGGCGCGCCCGTCTGGCCTGGAACGTTTTGCACAGCGCCTGGTCTCGGAGTTGAGCACTCCAACCCGGTCAGGAACCCCCAGAGGAAGAAAGAACAGCCGTGGTTCCGGGACTAACAGCCCGGCCCCGGGCGGTCTATCGGGCGGATATGGTCTGTCTACCCCGACGTCCCGGCCTCTCCCCCCACCAAAAGAACCTCCCTACGACCATGCCCCAAGAAGCGTGACAGATGAAACTGGTTCGTCGCATGGGCCTAGAGACCCCGTGGCCAGCCAGGCAGCTGCGTTTGCTGCGATTGACCAAAGTATCCTCGCGCGTAAGGTCGGCATTCCTGGCAAGGTCGAGGCCATCCCGCTGGATCTCGGGAAGAAGCCGACTCTGCATATGCCGCCGCCCAAGGACGACGATGAGGAGGCGGAGCAGGAAGTCACGGAAGAAGGAGAGCAGCAGGCTACGCAAGAAGGAGAGCAGGAAGCTTCAGAAGCCCAGGAGGCCCAGCCGGAGCCAAGCGGCGATGATACCGCCGAGGTCAAGCCAAAGCCAGAGGAGAAGAAGGCGGAGCGTACCGCTTCGGTCTCGCATGTTCTCACCAACGTGATTATACTGCAGTCTTTCCTGTTTGAGCTGGCTGCCCTGATCCAGGTGCGTGCCGGGCTCTTCAACGAGGTTCGCTACGCCTGAGGTGGTGCCGGATGCAACCGTGGGGGGCATGGGGCCAGGGTGGAGACTTTTTCTGTTTCTTTTCTACATACCAGATAAAAGACCATTCTTATTGTACGTAGTATACTTTTTCCTGTGGCTTCCCGGTTCCGGGCCTCGTCGCTCGCTTGCATTGCTTGGCGTCGGTAGGGAAGGGGAGGTGGTTCTCTGTTAGGTGCTGATGAATAGACTTATCTGCTGTGTTTATTACTATGATGTCGTCTGCTGAGTGGCTCGGTCTGGGTTCGGTGAAGACGATGGTGAGGCGACTATCATGCGGCGCGCACCTACTTACTAAGTGATGGTGTTGGGCTTGTTTAGATGAAGGAACCTAGCGGAAGTACGGATCAATCCCCCTCACCCAAAAATGGCGCGCGCCGTTGGCCGTTCATGCCTTGTGATCTGCCGAGCGGACCCAGTATTGGTGATCGACGGCTGACGTGCGCTAATGCATCAAGTGCCGGGGTGCAGGGGTTGTTGGGTTTAGCTGGGGGTGTAGGCCGAGGGGGTGGGATGCGTTGCGAAGCTCGCGTTCGCGGGGTGCGGCAGACGGTCGGGTTGGATGCCGAATGCCCGGGTTCCTTTTGGGGTTAGGCTGGGTTGGACCTTGGGATGTCACCGTTGTAAGTTGGTTGAAGGCCAATACTGGGGAGTTTAGCTGTGGGAGTGTCGGGGTTTAGGAAGATTCTGGAAGGAGTGGTTCCTTTCTGGCAGGTTTCTGGTGTTCCTACACGGCTCATTGGGAATCGGGGAAAGAGGAGGAGTTGTTGAATGAAGTTGATGGTTGAGAGGGAACTGAGTTTGTCCTCGTTGAGGTGACATGAGTCAATTGCGGTAGCATTCCGCCTGATCTCGGCCTCGGACGCGGGAATTTGGGCTGAAGAGACAAGCTGTCTGTCACCAGAAGAAAGTTAGGCTTTCTATCTTTCTTGCGTGTAGTGTTGGAGCGGCGGCACATTTCGTGATTTGAAGAGCAGAGCAGAGTTTGGGGAGCGATCTCAGGATGGTACCTATGGAGCATCGCGCAAGCGAATGGGCAGATAATCTTTCGCAGACCGTTTAATATCTCGATTACGAGAGGAGAAGTGGAAAGGTTCGATTGGTGGTGGTCACTGGTCGGCTAGACCGGACTGCTTCAGACGAATTGGTCGGATGATTTTTGGGTTTTTGTGGGCATGGGTAACGTTTTCCGCGTGCTGTATTTGGAGACGCTGCTGTGCACTTGAGTCGTGGGCTGAACAAGTCTGAACCGAAGCTGAGTCGGACGCGGTTCCGTGCGCTCGCGAGTCGGGGGGCGAGTTGGGCACGGCGAGACGTGAGTCGGGGACATTTCTCTTTGCGCGCCGGAGAAGGCTGAGTTGTCTTGGCCTCTGCAATGAGACGAGGCATCAGCTGAAATGGACGACACGTGTGTGCTGTGTGCGGACTTGCGAAGTGACGGCGGCGCTTGTTGGTCTGTGGTGAAGACTGAACTGTGGAATTGTCGCGGGCTGAAACTGTGGAAACGCGCTTGTGGGAAAAAGGCAAAAGGGCGCATCTTGTTGGATTTGACGGTAAGGGTCCTTCCTTGGGCGATATGACGTACCCGAACGGGCGCGCCACGTTGTCTAGGGCTGTGGACAAGGGTACGGGGTAAGGAAGGGTGTCTTCATGTTCGTCAGCCCTTTTCTCGGTGATGGGACCGGGATGGGTGGGATTCCAGATAGATGGGCTGGTGCCATGGATGGGTTCGTGTTGAGCGTGCCTAAGAAAAGAAGTGGGAATGCAACCGGGGAAAGGGCCAGCTTGGTGTAACTGGTCGGTAGATAAAGGGAAGATTCGTCCTGTGTTGTGTCAAGTTTGGCCTGTTTGCTTCCTGCTTTCCAAGTCTTTGCCGTCTGATGTCGGATGAGAATTTGAAGTGAACAGTTACACGGCTTATTATTTTGAATTACACTCCCCTTCATCGAAGAGACCAAGCGTCCCATCATTCAGTTTACCATTTCATTTCGTTTCGACTATACCGACTTTACTACACCCGCCCGGAGCAGATTATCTCTTTTCTCTTCTTTTCATTTCCAAGGACACACTCTGCTTGTTTAAGAATACTGGAACGGTCGTTTTATAGCATACACATCATGAAGTTCTCTGCTTTCGCTGTCATTACTGCCGCCGTGGCCGGCGTTGGCGCCGTGCCTGTTGAGTCTGGGTATGTCTCTCCTCCTCAACCATACCTATCTCTAGAGAAACCTTTGACTAACACCAAACCCCCAACAGCCCCCTCTCCTCCCTCCAAAACCGCGCCACCGAAGCCATAGGCGGCGTCGTCTCCTTCATCCGCCGCGAAGAGCTCGGCACCCCCGTCGTCCCGCAGCAGCTCAAGCGCGCCCCGCCGGTGCGCTTCCACAACGCCCGCGACGCGGAGTACCTCCGCCGGCGCAAGGACGGCGACGGCAAGGGCGGCAGCAACCCCGTGCCGCCGCTCAACCCGTTCAGCACGAAGAGCAAGGGCGGCAAGCGGGACGCGCTGGAGGCGCGGAAGAAGAAGGACCCGGAGGAGGTGCCCCCGTTAGCCCCGTTTTCGACGGGGAGTAAGGAGAAGAGGGGCGGTGGCGATTTGACAAGGAGGAAGGCGCCGCAGGAGAGTGTGCCGCCTTTGGCGCCGTTTTCGGTCGATGGGGGGAATGAGGAGTGAGGAGTGAGGGGAGTTGGGGGGCGGGGGGTTCGTCTGAGCTGTTGAGGATGCTGGTGTTCTGGGGATCGCGATGGAGAGGCCTGGCTGGACCGTGAAGCTGGGACTTTTCTTGGGCAATGATTTGGTCGGGATCTTTCTGGACGGCGGCGGAGATGGGAACGGGGAACCTCCTTTTTTTATAGTGGGTTGGGGGAGAGTTCCTGGGGAATTGAGACTTTGATTCACTGTATATCTTGAAGCCATTTCTTCTTCTTTTGTTCTACTAGTCGTCGAGTTGCGGTGTGAAGATGTGTACATGCTGAACAGGGTAAATGAACGGCAAGGCGGAAGATGAAGGCTATCCTGCGTATGTCCCAACGCGGGGGCCAAAGTACTCCCCCTTGGGCAGCTTGAGCCTCGTGCAAGCCGTCGCCTCGCAGCCCTTCTCCGAGTGGTTGCCCCACCAGTTGACCTCGAACCCGTGATAGCTCACCGCAAAGAAGATGACCACCGCAGCGATGGCGATCGCGGTCGAGAGAGCGGCTGAGAGGACGTAGTTGTACTTTGACCAGAAGGCGAGGTAGCGCTGGCGGAGGTAGACCATACTCAGCCAGCCGGGGATGACGGCGGGCCACATGTAGGCGATGTTGTACTGCAAGTCAAATGAGAAACTAAGAAAAACAAGGAGGGGGGCGGCTTTTGACTCACGGGAGACCAGCTGATGCCGCCGCTGAGGATCATGACGGGGTGGATCTTGGCGACCCAGTGCGTGCGCGGGAAGCGCCGCTGGAAGACGTAGAAGAGGATGGGAATCGCGAAGACGACGGGGAACGCGGAGAGGAGGGCGGTGTAGATGCCGCCGGACCCGAACACCTTGCGGGCACCCAGGCTGCCGAAGAGGACTGCCGCGGTGAAGTAGGTGTTGACGCCGGGGCAGGAGAAGCGGTCTTTTTGGTTGCTGTGAAGGTTGTTAGCATGACAGGAGGGGCGTTTGGTGTGAAGAGCTTCTTACGTCGAACAGAGGTCGGGGATGTTTTCAATCTGAAAGTTCATGACGCCGGTGCAGACGAAGGCGGAGACGAAGACAGCGACAACTTGGGCCGCGAAGGTATGGCGCTGGGGGATCTTGAGGTAGTGGGCGAGCTTCAGGTCGTTGGCGAAGTCGAGGGCGTGGGCGGTTGTGACGTAGCTGGAAGCATTTGTTAGCCGGATAGTGGTGAGAGTTGAGGAATTGGGACGTCTTACCCGAAGCACTTGAAGAAGTTCATGGCGAGAGCATTGCCGGGCTCCCATGCACCGCCGATGAACTCGGCCAGCACGCTATCACAATGTTAGTTTCGTCTATTGGTGAATTTCATCGACTTACTTGAACTCAACCTCCATTCCAGTCGTGGCGAAGATGATGCCGCTGGGGATGACGAAGACGAGGGCGAGGGCGATGCCGAAGAAGACGACGCCGACGCTGGTCTGGGGAACGTTTAGCAATGGTCACTTGATGGAGAACATGAGTTGGGAGTCTACCTCAGTGGGCCAAGCAGCGACGGCCGCAACACCGAATGCAATTGCGAGCAGGTTGAGGATGAGGTACCACCACTCGGGAACTGCCACCGGTCAGCTACACCCTCGAAATGCGCAGGGAAGATCCTGGTACCTTCCGGATAGTTCGACATCATCCTGGTGTGGACATCCTTGAAGTCCTGCGACGCCTCCTTCTTGAAGCTCCTGAGCAGACTCTTGAAGCCTAGCGCAATGTCGTGGCGATGGAACAGGATCGCATACGAGATTGTCGCGGCGTAAACGGCGAAGAAGTAGTAGTACATCGTGATGCTACTCGCGGCCAGGTAGACGGGGGAGTATGCCTGGTACTTGGCCTCATCCAACCACCCGCGACTGTCCAGAATCTTGGAAACGTTGTAAGAGCCACCGAAATGGTTGTACATGAGGTTCGAGTTGATCGGGAGGTAGGCCGTGTTGTGCGCATTCGTCCAGTAGAGCCCGATGATTGTGATGCCGCCGATGAAGACGCCGATGAAGGTGTTGAACGTGACGCGGAAGGGAACGACGAGCGGCTGGACGACGTGGGTAGCGACGTTCCAGTCGAAGGTCGGCAGAGGGTTGAAGCCCAGACCTTTGCGCACTCCGGTGATTGCGGTGAGGGTGAAGTTGTCGGGCGCAATCCACGCGACCCAGTTGAAGAGGGAAAGCGCGCCGAAGATGTAGTCTGGGAACCAGAACCAGACGAACATGCACGCGAAGGCCGCCAGGAAGAAGCGGTAGCGGGAGATGCTGTAGATCTTCTTGAAGGGGCCGGCAACCGGGTGGTTTGTCTCTGTCGCGGTATAAGTATCGTGCGTCTACAAGGAGCATGTTGTCGTGACTTGACTTACCGTTATGAAGAGAGCTGTTCAGAGCAATGGTGACCAATGATGCCGGCCAAAGACAAAAGGCTGGATAAACCAAGAAACGCCTGCACAGACCAGCCAAACCGAAACCCATCAAGTTCGTGGAAAGAGCCAGAAGGATTTGGTAGCTGAATGACTTGGCGTACTTTTGCCCAAAGTAGCGATCCATCCATTGGGTGAAGACTGAGGTGGATCTTGTCAGATAACCAACACCATGTTCCATCGAAAGACGCGGAACTCACTGATATATCTCGAGCTAGGCAGCGTCTTACCCACACTCGCCATAATCGAAATCAGCATGTGCTCCTTCTTATTAAAAGGGCCTGGATTCAAGCTATGCCGAACACTAAACAAAGTGAACCCAACATCAGGCAGGAACCTCTCCGCGGCCTTGCCGACCGGATACGCCAACAGCTACACAACCTCGGCGCGTAGCGTGATCGACGGCTGGCGCACGCTGAAGAGCTGGTTGATGAAGGCGATGAACACCACGAACGCGAGCCCGATGACCCAGGCGCGGATCGTGGAGACGGGCAGGCTGGGGTCATCGTGCGGGTCGACGACGGCGCGGACCTCGGCGTAGGGGCTGTTGGTGGTGAGCAGCGAGACTTCGACCTTGGCTTCGGAGATTTCGCGGGCGTGGGAGTCTGGGCTGGTGAGGATGTCGTCGTTGGCGAGGAAGGCTTTGAGGCGCTCGAGGGCGCCGGCGGGGAAGTTTGGGTCGAGGTTGTGTTGGGAGACGAGTCTTTCGGCGGCCTGGGTTGAGTGTGAGGGGTGTGGCAGGATGGGTGGGTTGGGTGGTGGTTACTTCACGGGTTTCTTGGAGGGAGAGGCTGCGGGAGTGTTCTCTTGCTTCGAGGACCTCTTCGGGTGTTGCGTTCAGTTGTCTGGCGGTTTGTGAGTTCGACGATCTTGCGCAGGTGAAGTGTTGACTTACTTGGCCACTTCATCTACTGAAATCTTCTCATCGAAGCTCTCACGCTGTGGAGTTGTTAGCTGAGGCCAACGGAGTACGATCGTATCCGGTAGACTCATTTGAGGGTTGACATCAGCTGGCGCGACGACGTTGATGGTATCGCCTGTCTTCTCGTCGAGAGTACCCATATCAGCAACGACTGGTGGACGAAACCACACACAGATGCAGAACTTTGCGCGATGAGACACGAAAGATAGTACAGGGACATGAAGTGAGTTAGGATAGAGCCGTTCTTATTGCCGTTCGTGAGTATTTCACGCGAACGATGGGGCCGGGGTCCGTCCGGGTCCTAGCAGCCCCGATATCTGGTGACTATGTGGCGCTAAAGTCTCCTAACAACCTATATGCCATCCAACGGGCAAATGCCCCGAGCTTTTGTGAGCCTGGCCTATAGCCACCCCATTATGTAATACGCCCTCAGGGCAGTACTTAGATACATCAACCCCATCAGGTCCCATACGAGTAATCAATCCATCTACAACTACACCTTATAGTACTATACCCTCATAGTAGTAGTATAACTAAAGTTACATCCACAGCCTCAATAGGCACTAATTTTTTCCTACTATATTAGTAGAAAGAACTAAACATAAATATTATTAAATTATAAAACTAGCTATATTAGTAGTTATAATTTTAATTAATCTAGCGTTATTAAGACTTATTACTAACTAAAATCTATTTATTACTAACTTAGATACTACTACTTACCCTACTTTAATTACTACTTAACTTTATCTCTTAACCTCTTAATTATATACCTCTACCCCTATTATTACTATTACTCTATTATTCTCTTATACTTTTTAGACCTTAGATTTTATTAATCTTAGTCTATTTTTATCTTCTTTTCTATGTTATATTACTTTATATAACTAATACTTCTTAAATACTATTAGATTCTACTATATTAGTCTAATCTAAGCTTAGATTACTAATAGTTTTAGGTCTTATTCTAACCTTATAACTATAACAAATCTTAACCTTAAGTGAGATTTAGTATACTTATTATAATTTATAGAGGTATTAAAATTAAATTAGATTATAGATAATAACCTAATTCTCACCTATAAAATTATAACTACTATTCCTACTAGTTTATAATCCTCTACTACTATAATCTACTTAGTAGATTAGAACTCTAAATATACCTTAAAGGCCTTCTTCTATAACTAGCGCTATTAGGTATCTATTTTTAATAGGTTATAGATCTAGAAAGTAGTATAAGCTATAAAACTATTAGCCTTACTACTACTTACCTTAATAAAAACCGCTTTAACGCTATTCTTACTAGAAGATATTAGTTAATTAACTTAAAGCCTTAAAAAGCTTAATCTAGTTAACCTTTTTAGTAAGCTATATATTAGACCTATTAACTTTAGATCTAAGGATAAGACTAAAGCTACCTATAACTATACTAGATTAGATCTTATCTTTTACTAGGAACCCTCTTTTAATACTAACGTTAAAGAGCTTTAATAAGATCTATATTAATCTAAATCTAAAACTAAAGATAAGATACTTAAATCTAGTAATCTAAGGGGAACTATACTTTAAGTACTAACTATAGAAGTAGTAGTTACTATAATAAACACTATAATATAAAACTAGCAAAACGCTATTAATTAGGACTTTACTACTATAATAGCTAAAGTATTTAGATAGAATTAAGCTTAAAACCTACTATTAACCCTAAACTTATATTATAGCAGTAATAGTAATAGTAATAGCAATTAGAATTAGTCCCTTAAATCTATAGATATTAGTATATTTAATCCTAAGTTTAAAGATCTATACTAGTTAGGTATAATATTAAATAGCAAGATAACTATTTATACTAATATCTATACCTTCATAAATCGCATTAAAGATCTAGCTATAATAAGATCTAATACTTAAGTTTATAAGATCTAGACCTAATATCTATAAGGATTTATATTAGTATAATATTTATAAGTTCTAACTGAGGTTAATTAAGAACTACTCTAATTTATAACTATATCTACTATCTCAGCTAAGTCACTTAAGTAGTTTAAGCTTTATTATAGTAATACTATATCTTACTAGAAATCCTCATCCTATAGATTAACTAATATTAGTACTAAGGATATTATAATCTATTCATAACTTATAATCTATAACATAAAAGCCTATAGTATAATTAATATTACTTCCTAACTCTACGCTATCTATAAATCCTTTAATAGAGCTATTAAATTAGTTATCCCTCCTCCTAATAATATAACTACCCTCAAAGCATTCCTCTAATCTATCTATTAATAAGAATTAACTATAAAGATATTAATATCTAAATAGTTACTATAGACCTACTATTATAGCCTTAACTATAACTTAGCAGGTAAGAATATTAATATATATGTTTTATATAACTAGATAGGTTAACCTATTGCTTTTAACTAGAACTATAACGCTAAATAACCTCAGAATTCGCTTAATAGTAGATTTAGTTAGAATAAGCCTTAGATTGAGAACTAACCCCCTAGCTTATACTAACAGTAGCAGAACTAAAACCTAACTAGCTTTAGACCTTAATAGAACTAACTAAATTAGTATATTAGGTTTCTAACTTTATACTAGTTTTATAACTAGTAATCTAACCTTAATCCTAATCTATAGCTAGATATAGTATAACTTAGATTAGTGCTAGAAAACTATTATCTTAGATAGAACTAAAGTGTTAAGGCTAATCTAACATAATCTGCTTACTATAGCAATATAAGTTCTATAATCCTAAGAACCTTAATATCTCTAGATAGATTAGCCCTATATTTACCTTCTAAGCTAGATAACTACTGCTCCCTATTAGTTACTAATAATGTAGATAAGCATTAAGTATTATTCTATAATAACTAGATTATAGATACTACTAATCTTAAGTAGATTAAACCTAGTAGAGATTTTAACTTTATATAATTTAAAGATAGCTATAAAGATGCTTATTTTATAGCTATAATACCTCTAGAGAAACTATACCTTATAACTTATAGGAAGTGTTAGTTCTATAAGTAACTATTTCTTAGTAATAACTAGCTCTATAAGTATATCTATAAAGACTACTTATAAACTACTTCTAATCTAAACCTATCTACTATAGCCTTCTTTAGTAAGTTATCTTCACACTATAGTAGTTCTTATAACCTACTAGTTACTACCCTAAGTAGCTTAACTTAGCTTATCTAGGTGAGATTATCTATAGACTTATTAACCTAAGTTAGCGCTAGATTTAGATTCTACTTATAGTCCTACTTATAATATTAGATCACTCCTAACCTAGATTAAGATCTATCTATATAACTTAATATTTATAGTAATATAGGTTATTCCTCATCGCTACTTAATAAAACTATACTTAAGTAATACTAGCTTATAGCTTAAATTCATATTAGATTAGTTCCCCTTATAATTAAAGGTATTAGTAAATCCTCATACTATATAGATTAATATATTATTTTAGATCTATATTTTCATAATACCTTAATCTCTACTAGATAAGAAGCTATTACTATAATCTAATATAAGCTATCTATTATAGATAATCTATCTATAAATATGCTAATTAGCATAGATTATCTAGGTCTAAAATAATTTAATATTATTAATAGCAAAGGTTTCACAGCTATTAGGTCTTATAGTATTAAGATCCTTATAGTAGTATAATATAACGAAAACTACTATAAAGCAAAAGTTGTAGCTAAGTCTAAGATAGTTATTCTAGCCTGCTTAATAATACTAATTTTAGTTTACTATTTAATCTTAAACGCTAATATCAGATAAAACCTACTTTTTAAACCTATAGATCTCCTTATTATAACCTATATAATAATAACTAATATCTCTCTATTAGATATCTTAGTTTATAATAATATAGATTCTAATTAAGTCCTTAACTAGAACTAATTTATTAGCTACTTTATCTCTATTAATCTATCTATATAGGTATAACATATTAATAAATCTAAATCTACTGCTATATTAGAATTCACACTTAAAGAACTATATTAACCTAAAAAGCATATAATTAAAGCCGCCCTAATCTAAGATAAATAAACCTATACCTATATAACTAGCGTTAAAGTTTATAACTACTAACCTAATATTGATAGTATTAAGACTATTCTCACTAAGTTTACTTATATCTTTAAGGAATCTAGTTTTACTATTATTTTAGAAGATTAATAGATATAGGTTTATTTTAAACTAAACTAAGATAAGCAAATACTACATAAATATAAGATCTATCTACTTAGAGGCCTAGAATAAGGTATTATTAACTATATTATTAACAAACTAGGCGATAAATTCTACTATACTCTTATATAGGTCCCCTTTATATTCCTAGTTTTTATTATCTAGCGAGAGAAAGAGGCTAAAATAGATCTTAAACTTAAACTAGATCTAGATATACTATTAGATCTAGATATAATAATTATAAAACTATAAGATCTAGCTAAAGATTATAAGGGTTATATAGTAATTAATATCTACCTTCTTAATAATATAGCTTTTATTAACGCCTATCTTATAAAAACCTAAGATATGATTATCGCAAAGTATATAGATATAACTTATATCTTAATGTTTAATACTATAGCTTTCTATTACTAATAGTATATATACCTAAGTTTATAATAGGCGTTTATAATTATTACTTATAAAGGCTAATTTACTTTTTAATATCTAGTAATAGGATATAAGAACTATAATACCTATATATAACACTAAATAGACTCTATTTTAGTAGATACTAATAAAGTATTATATTATAATAATATTATTATTATATCTAAAGGCCTTAAGAACTATATTTATAATCTTTATAATATCTTCTAAGCTCTCTCTAAGGTTAATATCACTTTAAAACTAAATAAATCCTTTACTAGATTCCCTATAGCTATCATTCTTAATAAACTAGTTAACTTATTTAGATTAAGTATATTTATAACTAAGTTATAGGCTATTAAAGCTATTAAGTTCCTAACTACCTTATACTTACTTAAGCACTTCTTAGGACTTAGATCTAGTTTATATCACTATATCCCCTACTACGTAATAATTATAGAACTATTAGAAGATTAGAAGATAATACTACTTTATACCTATTAACGCCTTATTCTTAATAAATCTATAAAAACTAGTAAGATATTAAAACTAGCCTATGAGGCCTAAGTAACTACAATTAATATACTAATACTAACCGCAAAGGAATCTAACACCTTTATAGTATTAAAATCAGCTCTTATATTATATATAATTCTAATATACTTCTCAGCTAAGTAATAACTATATATTAAGTTTAATGTTTCTAGAGATAGTATTAGAGTATAGGTTTTTCACGTTAGAGACTTAGTTACTATAACCCCTATAAATAGGTAATACCTACCTAGGAATATTATAGAACTAATCTTATTTATTTCCTATACCTTTAGTACTATAGAAAAGAGATATTAGTTAATAAAACTTAAAGTTATAAGATATATCTAAACTATCTCTAAGACTTAGTATTAGATCTAATCTATATAACTAGTATTATTAATCCTCTTTACTAATTATAAAGCTATTATTAATATCTAATCCTACTAGGTTAATAATATTACTAACTTAATAGCATATATAACTATAAATAAGAAGCTAGTCTATATAATAGAATATATATTATAGTTTAATCTCTATATTATCTATAAACCTAGTAAGGATTACTTAGTACTAGATATACTTAGTAGACTTCCTACTAATAACGCTACTATACTTAACGCGCCTAGCGCTTTAGATATCCTACTAGATAATCGCCTAACTAATCTTACTTTTATAGCTAAAGCTAATTAATACTTATCTATCTATAATCTGATCTATATAGATTTAATCTAGCTCCTACCTATTAGCAAATTTAACTACTTACCTTTAGAGCTAATTAAAGTTACTAGTACTTTATTAGAACTAGATCTAGTTTTATAACTAGCTTCTACTATAGTAGAGATTTCACTAGACTTTAAGACTAAGATTTAATCTAGCTATAAGACTAATCTAGTTTAGTAGAAGATCCTTAAAGTGATCTATTAGAATATAAAACTTAAAGCTAATAACTATGCTAAGTTACTATTTTAGATTAAATATAGTCTCCTTTAAAAGATAGATTTTAATTATATTCCTTAACTATATATTCCTTAATCTTATCTTAGCGATATCTTTAACTTAATCTATAATAGCAACTATCTTAGTTATAATAAACTATTAGAATTTATATCTTAATACTATATCTATAATAGTCTTAAAGAACTATAGAGGTATTTACTTAACTACTTATAATATAAAGTCTTCTAGATTTAGTATTATAAAGCTTATAGTAACTTATAACTTATTCTACTACTACCCTACCTATACTATATAATCTTAATTAACTTTATACTAGTATTACTACTATCTAAAGAAGGGTTTAATGTAGCTTTAGTTGTAGTCTATAAAATATCTAAAGAAATCTTTATTATTCTAGGAAAGATAATAAATACTATAGAGAACTAAGGTATACAACTTAGACGCTAATTAATATCTTCTAACTAGGGTTTTCCTAAGATTATTATCTCTAATTAGGATCTTAAGTTCCTATTTATAATATAGAAATCAATTTAGACTAAAGCTAGTATAACCTTACTTTATATAACTACCTACTACCTATAAATAGATAGCTAGATAGAGTATATAATCTAAACTATTAAATCTATATTTTAATATTATCTTTATTCCCTTTTAAGCCTTAAATTATAGCCTACCTACTTAGCTTAATTAGAATTTGAATTTAACTACGCAAAATCTATATTAATATGATTATTACTTAATGAGATTATTGAGAGATTCATACCTAATAATATCTTACTCTCAATATCTTATAACTTATAACCTTATACTATTTAACTACTATTTACTTAGATCTCTACCTATAACGCTATTATGATCTCTATACTTATAATAAAATAGTATTATAATTATTAATATATAACTAAGTTCTTTAATATCTATAATAAGGTATACTTATAATTATATAAAAGCTATAATATCCTTAAAGCTATAATTCTAAGACTAAAGTATAGATAACGTTATATAGGTCTATTTACTATTATAGAACGTATTAGCTATGCTACCTATAGACTTATATTACTGCTTCATTTTAAGATTTATAATGTTATATCTATTAACTACTTAGAACTTATAACTTATATAGATCCTTATAGTTACTAGTTACTACTAATCCTATTAATCTTAGCTAAAAATAAATCCCTTATTATTAATATAATCCTCTAGGAATATAATCTAAAATCTAATAAATAATACTTAATCTCCTATAGATATCTAGGTCTAGATTACTATTAATAGATATATTAATTTAATCTTATAAAACTACTTATAGATACCTATAACAATCTAATCTCTATATAAAACTAAAACTAATAGGCTTATTACTACTAAAAGATAGTATTAATTTAATAAAACTATAATAAAGGATTAATAGATATAATTACTATAAAATCGCAAAAACTATAAATTAGAAGGAATTAAGGAAGAGAAATAGGACTTAGATATCTAGAAATAGCTATAGAATAGATTTAGTAGGGAAATTAGTAACTAGTAAGGGTACTAGTATTTTAGAGGGGGGTATACTATAAGCTTAGCCTATAGCTACTTTATTATATAATACGCCCTTAAGGTAGTACTTAGATATATTAACCCTATTAGGTCCTATATGAGCAATCAATCTATCTATAACTACACCTTATGGTACTATACCCTCACAGCTTTCCTCTGGTCTTGCTATCTGCAACTTGATAGTATCCTGTGGCTAAAGAAGGAAGAGTGGGCTCTGGCGGGGTATCCCGACCGACTCGCATTGCAGTACGAAGACGCGTACCTCTAGCCCAGTATGTACCCGTTTCGCTCATAGTTCCATCGCTAGAGACTCATTCAATATGGAAATTACTAGGGCTAAAGACAGCCAAGACGCATATCTCCGTTGGGCAGATGACATTGACAAATCTCTGCAGTGAAAACTGCCGCGCCAGCAGCGACGTGCTGTCTCGCACCATCCCGAGAATGAATGAGAAACCTACGAGAGAATTACCTCGATGGGAAAACGAATCCTCCCATCTACGGCTGCCAAACCCGGGAGACAAGGTCTCTTCCGTACCAATAAGCTTAACCCGTCCTATCTTGGGCTCGCCCATCCCGCTCCAACGGTCGGCTGCAGGGATGAAGTGGGCGGGAAGTGGGCGCGTCTCTTATCGCGTCATCGGCCAGAGAAATGGCGGCTGCGGAGGAGAGAACAAAGACGGCAAAGTGTCGGCCAAATTTTGATGTTTCGCCAGGTTCTAGATGTGCCTTTTTGCTGCAACATGCTGATGGGCGATTATTCCGCCGAGGCGCAAAGTCGGAGCGGACCCGATGCCTTCAAAGAGTTCGGGGATCCGCCGCGTCGGTTTCGGATTCACGGCTCCGGCTGGCAGGCGACAACTTCCCGGAACGGACGCCTGCAGATGGTCCGGTCAATTGGGTGATAAGAGTAGCGAATCGCGAGTGTTGCATGTTGACCAACGTCGTCGGCGCGATTGGAGTCCCCCGCAAGATCCCGCTCACGACGACCTCTCTTCACCTCTTTTCTTGACCGAAGCTCGCTGGAAGTCATACCCGACGCTGAGTTTGGTCTTCTCGGGCTACTCGGTTGGAACGTGGGTCAAATTCAAGTGACGCCATTCCGACCCACGTTGACGCCGCCGTCCACCAGCAAACGCCAAGCTCTGAAGTCGACCGCCTGAGTCGGGGAGCCCAGCTCGAGGGTAATTGAGGCATTGTATGCTGTGATTAGGATCGCTCTTCTTGATCAAAATTACTTTGTGTAGAAAACGTTTACTTACAGCATCACAAAGTTGTGACTTTTGTTTAGGCGTCGAGAACGCCAAGATGGTCGGCAAAGGCGAAGGTGTCTTTGATTCAAGTCCGCCGCCGTACCAGCAACATCATGCGCCGAGACTATTCTTCGCTCGGAGGCGCCGAGGACGCCTCGTAGCGTTGACTATTCTCGTCGTTGTGCTCATCTCCTTGTCGCATTACTACAGTGTGGCTATTCAGGGTCCTGTCGTGAGCGAGGAGCAGCGCGACCTGCTTCTGAAGGGCCTCGAAACCTGCCGAGAGACTGTTTCTCGGCATCAAAACAAGGGAGACGGTGTTCTACGAGAATCGAATCCGCGATGGAATAATGTCTCCGGACAACAGCAGACCATTATTCTCCGGAATGCGACCCTCTTTGACGGAGATGTAGTTCTCCCCGATGTAGTCGATATTGTCTTTGAGAAAGGTCTCATCAAGTCTGTCGAAACGACTCGAGAGAAAGGCGATTTCCCCAGCGATGCAGTCGTCTACAACCTCAACCGCCGATTCGTCACGCCCGGGCTCGTTGACATCCACTCTCACCACCTGGAACTCCCCTTCTCCTCAGTCTCCGCAACCTCGGATGTGAATGAGAAGCCACAGCTCGGACCCATCACGCCCTTCGTGCGAGCTATTGACGGATTCAAGCCCTACGACCCGGCCATCAAGATCATTGCCTCCGGCGGCGTGACGACGTCGCTGATTCTGCCTGGATCTGGGAACATTATTGGTGGCCAGGGGTACTTGGTCAAGAACCTCCCATCTCCCGGCGAGAATGGAGAGCCGATCGTCGAAGATTTGCTGCTGGAACATGGAATCCCGGAGGAAAGCCGACAAAGATACCTCAAGATGGCTTGCGGCGAGAACCCGAAGCATCTATACGGCCACACCCGCCTCGGAAATGCTTGGCTACTCAGGCAGCATCTGGAGAAAGCCCGCATATTGAAGTCGAAACAAGAGGCCTGGTGTCATGCAGCAGAGGGTGTTGAAGGAGATGGCTTCAAAAGTGGCAAAACCGCTCACTTCGTGGCGGTACACGGAGAGTTACCAGAGGATCTCGAGCTAGAGGCAACCGTGGCCCTACTTCGGGGAGAGTTCAATGTCAACATCCATTGCTACGAGCCGGAAGACTTTGAGAGAATGCTTGCCGTGCTGCATGAGTTTGGTGTTCACCCACAGGCATTTCACCATGCTCTGGAGGCGTGGCAGGTCCCAGAATTTCTCAAGGAGCAAGAGAGGTAATCAAATGAACTACGTATGATTGGATTATGGCTGATGGGGGACTGCATAGAAACATCACCATTGCCACTTTCGCGGAAAACTCGCTTTTCAAACATGAGGCATATGGAGCGAACTTGCGCGGACCAAAGATCCTAGATGATCACGGCATTCGTGTGGTCCTGAAATCAGTAAGATAGGACCAGGAAACACCCCTGGAGAGGAAGCAGAGGCTCAACATTTGTCGTCTAGGACCACACCGGTGAAAGCAACCATGCCAAATACCTCGCGTAGGTCTACCCGTCAAGGCAAATATGCGGTCGAGATTTCAACTAACGCTTGTGCAGATACCAGGCAGCAGTCTCTCATTCTTTTGGACTCTCAGAAGCAAAGGCCCTACAGTCCATAACTTCGGCTGGTGCGTATTCGATCCAACAAGGCCACCGAATTGGGTTTGTCAAACCCGACTATGATGCGGACCTAGTCGTATGGGACGCGCATCCCCTTCAAGTCGGCGCGACCACCATTCAGGTCTTTGTCGATGGCCGCGAGGTCCTTGACGAAGACAGCGTCCTTGCTACCTTGAGCAGGACCCTGGAAGACAGTGATGTTGCTTTGCCAAAGGTTAAAGCCACAATCGAAAAGGAAACAAGAGAGGATATCTGTGGAAGAGCATTGACACGCAATACTCGAATTGTTCTCACTGGGATCAGAGAGGCTCTGATTGATGATGTGTCTTCTCTAAACATGAGTGACCATCTGGCAATGGTCGTTACGGATGGGAAGATCACCTGCCTTGGGGCCGAGTCTGCGTGTGTTTCCTCTCGCGAAGGCGACAGCATTGTATCAATCAAACTAGAAAACGGCTACATCACACCCGGTCTGGTTGCGTTCGGCAACAACATTGGCATCTTGGACATCTCCTCTGAGCCTTTCACCGGGGACGGATCACCGGGGCGGAAAGGGAACGCGCTCAACGAACGAAAGGATCTTTACTTTGCTAAGTACGGAGTTCACTTCGGGGGAAGAGGTTTCGGCCGCGCTCGGCTCGGCGGTGTCACAAAAGCTGTCACTGCACCAATCTTTGGCGGTGGGTTGCTTCAAGGTGTCAGTGTCGGGCTTCGGACTGCGGAAAACGCTACTGTTCTTGGAGGTGGCATATGGAAGGACGAAGTCGCTCTGCATGTTGCCATCGGGCAGGAAGCTAAGGGTAAGCCTGGTTCTCGCTAAGGGTAAGCCTGGTTCTCTGTGATGCTCATGAAGCTTTTGCTGAGCATACAGAAGGTGATGACACTCCGACTATATCATCTGGAGTCGAGCGTCTTCGTCAAGTCATTGAGGAAGGGCAGGCGGTGTCCGCGCAACCAAGCAGTGCCTATACTCGGGCGACAAACGGCTCACTGCCTGTTGTTGTGTACACTGTGAATGAGGCGAGACATTTTTCTCCCAGTCCTGTATCCAGAAGAGTTGCTGACCATACGGCAGGACGACATTTCCCAGATAATCCTTCTAAAGCGTGACTTTCCTGCCGTGAACTTGGTCATTTATGGCGGGCATGGCACTCCCCTGGTAAGTCAGCCTGTCTCATATAGTCAAAGGCGCTTGTTGCTAATGACTTGTTAGGTTGCAAAAGATCTAGCTGAGGCCAAGATCCCCGTCATCTTGACTGGCAATCGCGGTGCCCCTGATAAGTGGGAGAAGAAGAACTCCTTCGCCGGTCCTCCGTTGTCTCCGAGCCCTGCTCAGGTGCTGATCGACGCCGGGGTGCTCGTGGCAATCGCAGTCAGAGGCGACTCCAAGGTCCACAGACTTGCTCAGGAGGCACAGTGGGCCGCCAAGTTTGCGGGCTTGAGCGAGAAAGAGGCGATCGAGTTGGTGTCGACGAACTTCAACAAGATCCTGGGACTAGAAAAGTACAGAAAGGAAGATAGTCCAGCCGGAAACAAGTATTCCGGAGATTTTGTTGTGTGGGAGGGAAATCCTCTTCGAGGCGAGGGAAGCGTGGTTTTAAGTGTGCAGGATGATGGGAAGATTGGGGACTGCTGGCCGGATTATGAAGGTGCCGTTTTGTGAAAACATTACGCATCGCCGTCGCTAGCTGCCTGGGCTGTTACTTGGATCTCCACGTGGTCTTGGTATCTTGAGCTGCGGTGTAGATTTTGACGTTCCATCCAATCTGTCTTGGGGTTGACTCGGCGAGACCACGGGATATCCCGTCAATATTCCCGCCACTTTCCTTCATACCTTGATACCAAGGGTTCCTGTGAGTTGCGAGATCGGAGGATGTCGGACGAAGCATTTCGGCTCCGTCTTGCCGTGGTATGTCGTACCGCTTACGGTATTGACGCCGTGAGATCCACCAAGAGATCCGCCCAACGAGGAACCAACTTCGAGTGGATACGCGGCAGGAAACGAGACAGATCCATGGATGAGGTGCACCAGCCTTTGGCATATTGGCCCCAGAATGAACGGCACACCCGTAAATTGCAAGCTTTTGGGAGGCCACTGGCCACACTGAGTTGTAGCAACCTGACCGCAAAACCGTTCAAATCAATTAGTTCAGTATTGAAGCTCTCACGATGATATTCCACGGTCTAATGGGTTTTGAGCTCCCTTTTTCGTAGAGTGACATTGCTTCTGGAACGCCTTCGGACTGCCCCCACGGACTGCCCCCACCCCTATGAGCATCTTTTCTGGGCCTGTGTCCACGTTGACCGTCACGGTTGACGTGGAAGCGAGCCCACCCGAGCCTGGACCGCTTGGACCGAATCCCACCGTCAATGGCAACGTAGTGAACACCAGCAGAGAAGAGGCTCCGCGAAGCCCCGTTATCGATAGCATCTGATAAGATCGAATGCCTGTTCTTCAGGGGATCTTCAATACGTCAAAGCAAGGTTTCTTGGCATCCACTTTCACGGGCTCCAGCCACGCGGGTCACTGAAGCATCTGTGAAGCTTCGCAACTCTATTCCCACTTCCCGTTGCTCCGAGTGCAGTCTTCACCGGATACGCTTTGACTGCAGGGCAAACGCGTAAAAGAGGAGCTCGGGATGTACAATGATCACATGCTGCGTCCTTGCTGCGTGAGATCAAGACGTTGCCTGCAGACACTTCACCGATCAATTCACATAGCACCCGCAAGTCTGTTATTCGGCGACGGTTGAATCCCATCTAGGTATGCCCCCCGGAAATACGTGTATTTGGGCTCAAATGAGCAGCTAAACCATCCTCCAGCTAGTACACGCATAACAGGTACATCGTTTTACAACCTCAACTTAATCTAACGGCCCGACAGACCCAGTGATCATTATGGTTAAAATCAAGAATTTTCCGAGCACTCTATGATGTATCGGCCTCGGCCCTCAACAATTACACTGGATTTCACAAAGGGGGATTACGTTTGACTACCACATCGCTACCAAAGCTCTGAGGTCCCACACTCAAATGTAACCCCGATGCATCGTGCCTACGAGATATGCAAGCTTTAGAGATGGAGTCTTTGCGCAAGTTTCCGCCGCCCATCAACGCGTCTGAGCGGGCAATCACGGAGAATGGCTAGAACAGATGTAGTTAAAGACCTCAGTCCCCATTGAAAAAGATTAACCCCCACATTCCTGCCAAGGTTGGACCCTTTCCCGCGTAACGCTGAATCCAGCGCCGACAAACTCCGTTACATCACCGACGTTGATCTAAGCCGTCATAGTTCGTCGTTGCAGAAGAGAGTGTTCGGTGGATCTGCCAGTCGTGGGGCAATTGACCCGTAGGGCCGTCGTGGAGCCGGCCACGCGTCTACTTCAACTTCCACCCTGCTCTGGGCCCGGAGTCTTCCCGTAGATCGCTGTACCTGCAGGACGTGGCTAGTTCGGATATCTTGTTTGGCTGAATAGGAAATTGGAATTTTTGATATTCCTTGAGAAGCTTCTCCGAAGACTTCCGGCGATGGCTTCGCTTTCCAGCTCGGAGGCTTTCCGAACGTGATGCATAGTATGCAATTTGACGATCCAAGGATGAGTAACGACGGACTCAGAATATCCACTGCGTCATTTTGTATTATTCGAAGAATGTTGAGGTTTTGGGTGGCTGAGGCCTCGGCGGCTTGGGATGTTGCTGCTCGGAAGTCGAGGCGAGACCGAGAACGAGAACGAGACTAAGAGGAAGAAACAAACACCGTACATCGCGATGAAGATATATAGGTTGAAGAACATTTCGTCAAGCTGATTCTTTTGAGAGACAAGCGAGAAATCCAATCAAGCAACCGCTCGACCTTCTTCAATACCATTACGATGCGCGCAACTACCCTCCTCGCCTCGGGCCTTGCCCAAAGCGCTCTTGCAGCAAGAGTCTTCCTCAACGAACCTGATACTGGCATCGAACAGGCTCTTCCGGACCTGCAACCAGGAGAGCTGCCCAGTTTGGACGCCATGATCGGTCTGCCGGATTTCGACTTCGCTGCGAGAAACTATCTGCCTATCAAGAACTACACCTACTATAGAAACGGAGCAGCGGGCGAGTGGTCGTACCGGAATAACCTCGAGGTGTATCAACGGTATCGCTTCAACCCGCGCGTGATGGTTGACATTACAAACATCGAGAGCACGCTCCCGTAGGTGTACCATCCCTCTCTGCGTAGGCACATCGATGAGCTGACGCAAACTCCATGGGAATTAGAACCACCATTCTGGGACACAACTTCTCTGCCCCTTTCTTCATCGGACCTGCTGCTCGCGGTGATTTGGGTCACCCCTTGGCTGAGCTCAACCTTATCCGAGCGGCAGCTGCGGAGAACATTCTCTACGTGGTCAGTATTTGACACCATGTTGCCAACAGGCTCATGAGGCTGACACTATTCTTCTACAGCCATCTCTCCTCTCATCCAAGTCGATGGAAGACATCGCCGCCGCCAAAGCAAATGGACAAGTTCACTTCCAGCAGGTAAGCACCGCAGCGAATTTCGTCTCGGTTCGACAGCTGGCTAACCTCAACGAAACAGCTTTATCTCCAGGATAACATGACGGAGACCCAGAAGGTCCTTGACAGAATTGAGATGGCTGGCGCCAAGGCCATCGGCTTCAGTGTCGACTCAGCCGCCGATGGAAACCGTCACCGTGCTGCTCGCTTCGACGTTGGCTCCGCTGACTCTGGCTGGTCTCTCATCACTGTAAGCCGCACCCCACTTGACCCTTGTGTGAGCGCCGGCTGACATATCTCCAGTGGGATGTTTACCACCAGCTCACAAACATGACTTCTCTCCCCATCGTTCTCAAGGGAGTCATGAGCGTCGAAGATGCCCAGGCGGCCATTGAGCATGGTGTTCCGGGTATCTGGTTGTCTAACCATGGCGGCCGTCAGCTTGATGGTGCCCCTTCGGCCTTGGAGGTTGCCCTCGACATCTATAACACTGACCCCGAGATTTTCAACAAGATTGAAGTCTACGCTGATGGCGGCGTTCGCTATGGAGCGGATGTTTTGAAGCTGCTGTCCCTTGGCGTCAAGGCCGTCGGCCTGTCCCGCTCTTTCATGTTCGCCAATGTTTACGGCCAAGAGGGCGTTGAGAAGGCTATCCAAATCATGAAGCACGAAATTGCGATTGATGCTGGCAACTTGGGCGTCGGCGATTTGAAGAAGATTGATCCCAGCTATGTGAGTATCACTAAGACACCAACATTTGGCCGGGCTGAGTCTTTACTGACAAACGCTACAGGTCAAGTGGACGCCTGACCACTGGCAGGGTTAGAATTGCATCCGAAATGCATTCCACCCATGCAGTCTAGAGCCACTAGAGATACCACCGGTGCAAACCATTAGACGGGGATTTGGAGGGTTTCAATGAAGACGAAACCAAATACACTTTAGTTCAATGTTAATATTACAATAAAAACAGTGGCTGCTTTACAGTCATTTACATAGATAACCTTCTTCACTGAAACAAACGCAAATGCACTTCCTCGTGATCAAGCGACTGTCGTTGGCACTAGAGGATTACTGGGTAGGGAATATCAAGCATGTACGAATCCTTCGGATGCAGGAAGAAGAGCCCCACTTCACATAACCGGCCGAATTCGGATCCCGTGTGACAATGGTGACAAGAATGAAACTATTTCTTCGCGCGTTTGGAGATGCTCGGTTTCGAGAGAAACAGCCTTCTCCGCCCTGTCCCCGACCAAAACCGCCCCGCCTACGGTTCCGTCGGCAGTCACCTTGCTAATTTCCTCCCCGATGGAATCGTGCATGTTGACTAATCTCGCAATAATGACCCATTGGGCATTGATTTATTTACGACATTATCGGACTTCCGTACCTGCACCATGTTCGACGTTCTGGCTACGTGGTTCAGTTTGTGCTCACTGGTCATGAGAACCTTGTCCCCTCCGATCTGGTGAAGGCGAGTCATCCAGATATCAATCGAGTCAAGAGTTTCATGGCGCGGCGGAGAATTGATTCTGTTGTTTTCCAGCCGAACACCCTCTGACCAACAACATGGCTAAACTGAAACAACCAGAAGAACCAGCCGGGAAGTTCAATCTTGCACGGCCAGTGTACCATGGTCCACCACCACCCCTATTGCAGGATCACATCGACGCCAGATGCCAAAGACTACGAAACAAGACGGACACGGAGAATAATACGGCAAGTTTCATCACTATGAAGCAATCATAGAAAGGCAATATACACAACAGTGTTAAACACTGTTAGTATAGGTACTAGTGATGCCTTTTAACTAGTTAATATAAGGGGTTATAAAATATAGGTGAAAATATATTATATATTAAAGTTATAGATATAGTAATAAAAGTAGTAATATAACGTTAAGAGCTAGAGATATCTCTACCCTCTTATTAACTAGATTTTACTATATCTATACTAAGTAGTAAGTATAGTATTATTCTAATATTAATAGTCTTTTCTTTTTACTATATACTATATACTATATAAAATACCTAAAAATATTATATATACTATAATAATATAATTACTATACTTTTTACGTAAAGTATATAACTTACTATATTTCCCTTCTATCCTATATACTACTAGCTAATATATAATATAGTAGCTAAGCTTCTAGTACTAAGCTTCTATCTCTAACGTTATCTCCTTACTATATATTACTCTTAATTAACCTATCCCTCTATATATATATATACCTTATTAGTATTAATAAAGCTTTCTAATACTTTATTTAGAGTACTTTTTATAAAGGTATTAATAAAGTTATTATTATTATTAATCTAATATATTTCTTCTACTTTTTGTTATTTATATAACTTTTAGATTATTATAATATTAATTATTAGGTATTTCTCTTTTATAGTATTAAGCTTAATAAGGTACTTATAAAGTAAGTAGGAGTCTATATAGATAATAGTTAGGATTACTAGTTAATTAAGCTTATTAGTAATAATCTTAAAGGTTATAGCTATAATATATATTATATTAATACTTATTATTATAATATATACTTTAGAAGCTAGTATATTTCTTATAATATATTTACTCTTAGTTAAACTATAGTAAACTATATTCCTAGTTATCTTAAATATATTTTTAATTTACTTTTTATTAGTAAGGATAATTATAAAGCTTAACTAGGAGGTTATATCCTTATTATTAGTAAAAGATCTATTAATAAATATAAATAACTTAGCTTCTAATAAGTTAAGGGGGATATATTAAAGTCTTTAGTCTATATTTATTATCTACTATTTAATATACTTATTTAATACTTTAATATTATCTACTATTAGGTTTTAATATTAAGCTATAGTAGAGAGGTTAAAATATACTTTTAATTAGTAGATTAATATAATATATACTTTATAAGTATATTATTTAATATATTATTTTTTTATCTTATCCTCTATTACCTTTATATTAATAAAGTAAAGCTTCTATACTTACTCCTTCTAGTATAAGTAGATATTTCCTTATTTAAAAGATATAATACTTCTATTAAATATAATAAGGTATTTTTCTATTAAGTACTCCTTTAGTTTTACTATAAGTCCTACTTACTAAAGCTCTTCTTCTTCTTTTATAATAAATATAAAGTTAGTAATACTAAAGGTATTATCTATTTATATACTAATAATACTAACTATTAGGTTTTTATTTAAGGAGATTATTAGGTATAAGTTATATATTAAAGCTCTTATTAAGAGCTTTATAAAGTAGTACTTACTATATATCTCTTACTAATATATTCTTAATTTAGTAAGTTTATATAGTAGTTTAATAATCTCTATAATTATATTTTCTAAGTACTTATAGTAGATTTATATAAGTAGTTAGGTAAGGATAGATCTAAAGAAGGCTTTAATTACTTAAATATAAATTTATTAAGTTCATAGTTACAACGCAGCCCCCCCGCAAAAAGACTACAGCAAAATTCACCCTATACGCAGGCACAATTCTAGAAACACTATATAGGTACTTTAACCTATACCCTCTACTAATTAAGGAAAACAGTATAGAAACCCTATACGTTCCTACTAGTAGGTAAACCCTTATACAAAGTCGAACACATACTTTAGCTAAATAGACTAGTAGAATAGCAATAGCGTTAGCTACGTAGCGCAGGGCCGGCGGCGCTACATATAGTAAGGCTAATTACATTAGAGCTAAATAGGTCACTAAGGCTCATATAGCTTGAGTTTGTAGTTATAACGCAGCCCCCCCGCAAAAAGACTACAGCAAAATTCACCCTATATGCGGGCATAATTCTAGAAACACTATATAGGCACTTTGACCTATGCCCTCTACTAATTAAGGAAAACAGTATAGAAACCCCATACGTTCCTGCTAGCAGGTAAACCCTCTAAATATCATAAAGTTGAACGCGCACCCTAGCTGAATAGACTAGCAGAACAGTAATAGCGCTAGCTGCGTAGCGTAGGGCTAGCGACGCTGCATATAGTAGAGCTGATCATATTAGGGCTAAATAGGTTACTAAGGCTCTTATAGCCTAGCAACAGCTTCGCTAAACCTTCTAGTAAGGTGCTATAAATACTACTAAATAGAGATAACTCCTCAACTAAAGAGGTTGTCATAAGAGGTTCTTATAGCTAGAAGCATAAAAAGCTCTACTACGCGCAGGGCCTCATACCCTTCCCTCTTCCTCCTCCTCACTAACCCATAATAAATCCTAAAGTATCTTTATAATATCCGCACTATACAAGGAATATAAGAACACTAACCCTACGCTAGGTATACCTTTCTTCGAGAAGACAGCTAAAGATATCGCTACGTAGAACAATATCTATATACTAAATGAAGCTTTTAACTTTAGTAAGTACTCTAACTTTAATTAGGAGCGCTTTATCGTAGTAACGTTAGATAGAGCTCTTAAGAATACTTCTAAAAAGGACCCTCTCTATACTATAATTGAGGTGATAAACACCCTTAATAGCCTTAAAGTAGAGGCTACGTATGTCTCTAGCTATCTTAAGGAGTAGCCTTTCTTTGCGTAAACCTTCTATAATACTAAAGTAAATATAGCTTAGGCTTAGGTATAAGCTTAGTAGGGATCAGTAAGTATACCTTATGCTAACTAATAGAGAGAGTATTACTAATAATAGCATAGCTATTCTAAAGAAGCTACTATAGCAGATAGTAAAGCAGTAATAGAGATAGTATTTAATAGCAGCGCAAGTAATACGTAAGAGAGAGGATAGGTCGACAGTTTAGTAGTCTATAGTAATTAAGTAATTAAGTAATCATAAACCATATTATTACTAAAGTGAAGTTAAAGATCATAAAGTTATTAACTAACGTGTATATATAAGTGCAGCTGAGGTTAGGAGAGGTGGTTGGAGATTATGATCATGTAACTGAAGGCTATGTGTATTGTTAGGAGGCGCGGAGTTAGGAGGTCTGTCGCTCTAAGCAGGTAAAAATCACAGTGAACGGCCAGAGGCCAAGGCTTATATAGCTTAGCAATAGCTTTACTAAACTTTCTAGTAAAGTTCTATAAATACTATTATATAAGAGATAACTTCTTAACTAAAGAGGTTATTAGAAGAGGTTCTTATAGCTAGAAGTATAAAAACTCTACTACTATACGTAAAGCCTTATACTTATCCCTCTTCTTCTTCCTCTTCCTTATCCTCAAACTTATATTAATAACCTATTCTTATAACTTATAATAAATCCTTTATAATATCTATACTATATAAGGAATATAAGAATACTAACCCTATATAAAGTATACCTTTCTTTAAGAATATAGCTAAAGATATTACTATATAGAATAATATCTATATACTAGATAAAACCTTTAAGTTTAGCGTACACTCTATCCCTAATTAGAAGCGCTTCATTAAGGTTATATTAAATAGAACCTTTAGTAATACCCCTCTAAAGGACCCTATCCGCTAAGTAATTATAGCGATAATAAGACCTAATAGCCTTAGCATAAAGGCTGCGTATATCTCTAGCTATTCTAAGGAGTAGCCCTTCTTTACGTAAACCCTCTATAATACTAAAGTAGATGTAGCCTAAGCCTTAGCATAAGCCTAATAAGGCTTCTAAGTAGTAAGCTAATATTAAATACTCCTTAGGGAAATAATATATAAATATTAGTAAGTATGCCTTATGCTAACTAATAGAGAGAGCGTTACTAATGATAGTATAGCTGCTGCTAGGCTTGTTAGCTTAGCATACTACTTTATTTGCAGATAATATAAAGCATACTAAAGGCGTTAGCTAGCCTGATTAAATAAGAAGATTAGTAGACAGTAAAGCAGTAATAGAGATAGTATTTAATAGCAGCGTGGGTAATGCGTGAGAGAGAGGATAAGTTAATAGTTTAGTAGTTAGTAATTAAGTAATTAAGTAATTACAAACCACATCATTACTAAAGTAAAGTTAAAGATCGTGAAGTTATTAACATGTATATATAAGTACAGCTGAGGTTGGGAGAGGGACGTGGTTGGAGATTACGATCATATGACTAAAGGCTGTGTATATTGTTAGGAGGCGCGGAGTTAGGAGGTCTGTCGCTCTAAGCAGGTAAAAATCACAGTGAACGGCTAGAGGCCAAATATAAATTTATATTATATCTCTTAACTACGCTATAAAGTAGAAGGATATTATAAGTATAGGTATAATAATAAAAAGGAGTCTTTAACTAATATATTATATTATAAAACTTTATATTAAGATAAATCTCTTATTATTATTATTATACTTTTATACTATAAGTTATACCTTCTTATATAGTTTCCTATCTTTTTTTTTAACTTTATATATAATATATATATTAAATAATTATTTACCTTTATATATATATAGGTTAAACTTAATAAAGTGAAGAACGCTTTTATTAATAAGGCTATTAATCTCTATTATAGAAGCCTATTTAAATAGCTTACTAAGTATCTTAATAACGCTATTTTTATATAGTTAAACTACTTATACTAAAGTAGCTATCTCTTTTACTATTATAAACTAAGTAGTTATAAACTTATTAAGAGTTTCTTCTTATAAGTTTAAGCTTATTTCCTATATAAACATAGATATCTAGAAGGTTATTATTAATATATAGCGTAAAGGTCTACTATATCTATATTATACTAATATTTCTTTTTATAGAGAGTTAAAGTTAATAATAATATAGTTTTCTATTAGTTTTTCTAATTTATTAACGCTCTTACTACTAGAAGTAGTTTTATCCTTAATTAGCTTATTTTAAAAGGTCTCTAGGTCTTTATAGAATAGCTTAATATATATTAATTAGAAGATAGATATCTTAATATTTATATTAATAATATATTCCTCTTTTCTAGAGGTTATAAGTTAATATAGGCTTTATTAGCCTTTCTTTTTATAGTAAATAAGGATATTTAAACTTATAATAAGGTTTATAGTTTTTAATATATCTAAGCTATTATATATATTAAGTATAGTAGTAACTTACTTATTAGTTTTAATCTTCTAAACTTCTTTTATAGCTTTATAGATTATTCTTACTCTCTCTATAATTATTAGTATTAGTAGTAATTTTTTAACTATCTTTAGGTATATACTAAAAATAAAGAAAGTTAGTATAAAGCTATTTAGTCTTATTATATTATTAATAGCTTTTATTACTATCTATAGGATATTCTTATAGTTTATTAATAAGTAGTCTTTCTAAATAACTTAATATACCTTCTAAAGGGGTATATAGTATCTCTTAACCTTATTTATACTATTATATATCTCTATAAGAATAGTTTTAATTATAATTCTTATTATATCTATATTTATCTTAAACTTATTAGAGATATAGTTTGTTCTAATATCTATAATAATATAATTTAGAAGTTTAATATAGATATTAATCTAGTACTATTATAGTATCTTCTAAATAACTTCTAATATTTAATTTAATAAGAACTAAACTATATTAAATACTATTATTTTATTAATTATATATAGTATAGGTTTTCTATCTATTTAGACTATATTAATAATAATTATATAGTTAAAGTTAATATTATCTTTAAAGCTTAACTTAAATCTAAGTAAACTTATATTATTCTTCTAGTAGTATTTATAGTAAGTTATTATTTTTTAATAATCTCTTATTTAACTTTATATTTAGACTTATTAAGAAGGTTTTATAGGCGTTTTACTATTAAGTAGCTAAATCTCTTATATAAACGTTAAATTTCTTATTTAATAAGCTAGCTATCTATAAGTATCTCTTCTTAGTTAAGGAGTATCTATAGATACTTCTATCTATTTATAATAAGTATACTAATATTACCTCTTATAATTAAGTTAGTTAGGAAGTTATATAGTATACTTATTTTCTTTATATTTTATATATAGAAAAGGAATAATATATCTATAAGTAAGATATAGAATATAATATTTCTTAATAGTATTAGTATAATAACTATACTTAGAAAGTTAACTTTTTTTTAGGACTAAATTATATTTTAGTTTAACTTATTCTTAATTTATTAAGTTTAATAAGATATTACTTCTAAAGAGCTTTAAATTATTTTCTATTACTTATTAAGTATTTTAAAACGTTTATATTTAATATAATTTTAAAGAACTCCTTAGCTAAGTAGATAGTACTAAGTAAGAAAGTTTATAATATCTTAGCTTTAATTTTAATACTTTTAAAGTTTAATTTACTTTTATTATATTAAGATACTTTTTTAGTAAAGTAGATATATATCTATTTTATATTAAACTAAATTAGCTATAGTATAGCTATTACTAAGTTTATATCTATAGTACTTAGTATATTTTATATATTTTTATTACTTTTAAAGTTATCTTTATTATTATTAAAACTAAGTCTTTAGTAGTAATAATTAATATTAGTTTTTTCTATTAATATAGTTCTTCTAAAGCTATTATTAAGCTTTTTAAAGTTTATATAGAAGTATATATAGGTTTTATAAGTACCTTTTTATTATTAGTTTTTATATTATTTATATACTTTTTTCTAATCTTCTTTTATATATCTTATTAACTAGTACTTCTCTTAAAAGTAGACCTAATACTTCTTTTAAAGGTATCTTCTACGATATACTTAAAGCTTATATCTAAAAGTTTTATATAAGCTTTTTATATTCCTATAGTATCTCTCTTTACTATTCCTATAGTACTTTCTCTTACTAAAGTAGGTATTAGTAGGGAACTATATTTTCCCTCTTAATTTAAGTTTTATAATAATAGCTAATCTAAGAGAGCTTTAGAAGCTTTTATAGGTACTTATTAATATATTAAAAGTAGCTTTATATTCTTATATATTTTAGTATATATTAATTAAGTTAAGCGTTATAATAGTATTAAACTAGAGGTTTAATAGTAAAGTTAGTTATACTTTATTAAGCTTTATTATTATCTCCTTAAAGTATTTAAGAGTGTTCTTATTATTATTTTCCTAGATAATTCTTATTAGTATAGTGTTCTACTACTTTATAATATAAGCTTAAATAGTCTCTAAAGCTTTAAAATATCTTTTAAAGTATACTATTTTCTTATTAAAGCTTAGTAGTTTATTATTAAGCTTTATATAGTAGTATATACTTATAGTACTTTTAAGTATTAAGTAGAAGATATTATTTATATATCTCTTATTAATACTTACTAAAGTATATATCCTTTAGAAGATATTAATCTTATTATCTAGTATTTTATATTTTTTACTACTATATTATTCTCTTTTTAAGAGGATCTTAATAAGATCTACTATTTATCTTAATATAAAACTTTATATAAATTATTATTAAGATATAGTAGGAGCTATAAATATCTCTATTTTAAGCTAAGAAAGTAGTAATAATTATATTTAGCTAAGCTTTATATTTTTTAATTCTTAAAAGTATACTTTACTTATTATTAGTACTTAATAATAGCTTTTAATATATAGGAGAGTCTAATAACTTAGTATTTCTTATAGTTATTAGTTTTATAGAGGAGGCGTTTATTTATAGCTCTAGAGGTTCTTAAGGTATTCTATAATATTATTATTTTCTTTTATTAAGTTTTCTTTTAGTTCTAGATCTTTTTAGAACTTTTTTTTAAGTTCTAAGTAGTTATTTACCTCTTTTTATAGTTATAATATTATCTAAAGTAGAAATAATTTAGTATATATAATCTAAGCTAGTTCTTTTATAATATTAGTAAACTTTCTTATAGTAAAATATATACCTCTTTATTATAGAAAGTTATTAAGTTTAATATATAATTATTTCTTTACTATAGTAAAGGCTTATTCTATCTATCTTTTAAAATCTAATATAAACTATAACTATAGGTCTCTACTAAAGAGATCTTTATTAATATATTTATCTAGATAATAACTAATCTATTTATTAGTTATCTCTATAGTAGTATTATTAAAGTCTTCTTCTAATAGCTTTCTCTATAGTAATATATTTATTAAAATAATAAAAGACTTTATTATCTTATTCTTTATTATTAGGATTAAAATTATTAATAGATTAGCTCTTTCTAAAGATAGTATATTCTAAAGTTTATTTTCTAAGGTATTTAAGGCTAAGGTTTCTATTCTTATAGTCTTAGGTATATCTTAAGTAGGTATAGTATTATTTAGTAGTTCTATTATTATTATATTTATACTTACTATTATATTAATTTTAATCTTATTAACTAAGCGTTTAGACTAATTATATTTAGTTATATAGTGTTTCCTAGAGGTTAAAGTTACTAAAGTATATACGTCTATTAGCTAATTTACTATTAGTTACTTTATACTATTTAATTAGAGTTTTTACTTAATAAGGTTTTAGATCTAAGTATAAGAAGGAGGTATAATCCTTTAATAAGGATTTAGTAAGCTAATAAAACTAGCTTTAGCTATATTTTAATAAATCTATCTTTAGCTATACTCTTATATACTTATCTTAATTAGTATAAGTATATATTCTTAGTATATTAATATATTTATTTCCTATTAATTATAAGTTAACTTCTAGTAGTCTCTTTCTTTAGTATATTTAGTAGGTACTTATTAGCGATAGTAATAGGTAGCTCTTATATATATATTTCTTCATAATCTTAGTTAGCTATATATTCTAGCTTATATAGTAGTTATATTTATTGAGGTATAAATTAGATAGACTATTAAATTTTAGGATCTTTAGTAATAATACTTTCTAAAGAAAACTTTAATTATTAATCTTAGCTTTAGTTATTACTTAGTAATCTATATATTACTTATATTACTTAAGGTTTATTTAGTATTATTACTATAAACTTAGTAAATATAATTAGTTATAGACTTAATAGAATATATAGTAAGGGGTAGTAAGGGATAGAGCTATAGTAAGATATTATATATAGCGTAGTTATTATTACTTTATACTTAGCTTTTAGTAGTCCTTCTCTTATATATAAATTGAAGCTAAGGTTACCTCTTTTATATTTCTTATTATAATAAATACTATCCTTAGGCTACTAAAATCTTCTTAATAATACTTTAAGGAATAAGGTTATTATATAACTACTTTTATATTATTTTCCTTAAGGTATAACTTTATTAGAGGTTATTCTTATATATTATTATAACGTATTATTTTAATAATACCTAAGGGATAGGGGTAATAAGTACTAATAAGTTAAAATCTTATAATTTTAAGCTACTATATATATCTAAAGCTATGCTTTTTAGTTACTATATTTTAAGCTTATATAGCTTAGTAGTCGCTTTAATCTTTAGTAGTATTAGTTAGTAAGCTTTAGTTACTATATAAAGAGGGGTTTTTATATACCTCCTAACCTAATATTTATATTATACTATTATTATTAACTTATACTTATAATAGTAGGTATAAAACGCTATCTTAGCTATAAATTATTAACTTCCTCAATATAATAAGAAGTATATTTCTTATACTTAGCGATAAGTTAATGCTATTTTATTAGTAATATATACTATTATAGTTATAGCTTAGTAAGCTATTATTACTATAGTAATAGCTCTTCTTTTCTATATTCTTAGTTAATATAGCGTTAACGCTAGTAATAAGCTTTAGTTACTTAGAATCTTATAAAGTAATAGTATTAAAAGAATTTTCATTATAGTTATGTTTCCTTTTTTTAAAGCTACTTTATAGTTATTATTTAGCTATAAGTTAAGCTTTTTAGCTATTACTAAGGTAGTTTAAACTATAATATTAAATATTAGTAGTAATTATAATTATAATAATAGTATTATTAAAGCTAGTTTTTTAGCTTTATACTTAGCTTTATAGTAGGTAATATAATACTTAAGCGTTTTAATATAGTTATAGTCTCTATTTAATTGCTATTTAGTATCTCTATTTTAGTATATAGAGTAAATATACTTAAGGGGGTATTAAGTAGTATTAGTAAGTTTTTTATAAGTTATAAGTAGGGTTATACTTATCTACTTTAGTTATCTTTATTAGTATTTAGCCTCTTAGCTAGTTCTCTTTATAGTAATATATAGTAGAAGTAATTTATAGTTTTTAGTACTTCTAGTTATAGTTTAAAGCGTTTTATATATTTAAAATACTAGTATTATTTAGGGTAGGTTCTTACGCCTATATATAGCTTATAAGGTAGCTTAAGTTATTATGAAATTAAGTAAGGCGGTTAAAGGAATAGAAAGTAGCTAGTTACTATTAAGTACTTTATAAGAAGTAAGTAATATAGATAATATTATTAGGTATACTATAATTATAGTTTCTTTAGTAGGTCTTATAGTTATTAATCTAAGTAAAAATTTAAGTGCTTACTATTCTAGTATATATTAAATATTTATAGTTTCTTAATATATAATAAACGCTCTTATAGTAAGTTATTACTAGTATAACGTTAAACTAGAGATTTAGAGTAAGTATAATTAGTTCTTATAGTTATTTTACTTAATAATATATAGTAGTTATTATCCTACTTCTTTTAGTATAATTTCTTAAGAAGACTAGTTATTATAGCTTATAGTAATATAGTAGTTTTAAGGAGTTATTTCTTTTAGTCTCTTATTAATCTATAATATTATAGTAACCTATAGAAGTTAATTACTAATTAGTATTAGTATAAGTATTAATAATACTTTTTAACTAATTAATATAAAGGGTTATAAAATATAGGTGAAAATATATTATATATTGAAGTTATAGATATAGTAATGAGAGTAGTAATATAGCGTTAAGAGCTAGAGATATCTCTGCCCTCTTATTAGCTGGATTCTGCTGTATCTATACTGGGCGGTGAGTGTGGCATTATTCCGACAAACACTTTGGCAAGAAACAACGAACCGCGGAAGCATGGAACAAGGCTATAGAATGGGATGGATGGAGATTATGGTGAGGCTAGCGAACGCCCTGTTAGGATAAGAATAGTATAGAAGAGAACCCTGGAGTGCAAGGATGCACTATGTTTTGGACTCACCGGCCGTATTACGGAAACACATGTACGAGAAGGCCAACCGAGGAGCCGTTGAAGCTCTGTCCGGACAAGGAGACATCCGACATGAAGCTCTCTTCATGTCTCGTCACACTAGTCAAAATGCCATATCCTTGTCGTTGTTGGTGATGATTTACCAGAACCTTCCTGTGGTGAGGCAACGCCATCTGATGACCTCGGCACCAATGCCCACCCGGACCCAATCACTAAGCCCCGTCACGAACCGCACACCCCTTAAACATCCAGAGTTGGACCTTCCCAAAACTTTTTTTCTGCCCGGGCAATCAAGTAACATCGCTTCTGCATTGCGTTCATGCTGACGCGAACATACGCGAATAGCCTTTGAGACGAACGGAACGCCAAGATGGGAAGCCACATTCCCCAACGTAAGTCTCCGCGTGGCGACAGAGGGCCCCAGAGGGTTTCCAGGACGTCATCTTTTCTTCCCTCGATGGGCCGTCTCATTCAGAATTGCTGCAAAAGTTACTTTGCTCTATCAATAGCCAAGTTCTTTGGCTGCGTGGTTGTTCATGCAATCACACAGACGGTCACCCACAAACTCTAACTCTGCTCACTCTGAATGGCCGCTCTGGGCTGCAATCCAAGACCTCTGCACAGCACCGCCGCGACACATCTGCGCAATGATCTGCGCAACATCACTCTTCACGGTTCAAATGTCGCCCCTTTTAATAACAGGAAGGTTGAGCCCTTCGATCCACGTCATGGAGGTGTGCAAAGCGTGCTGAAAAAGATGATGTTCAACCGCTGCCGGGATCAACGGCAATTCAACAGATTTAGCCGCTCAGACCCCATCCCTGTCAGCGACTGGTGTTCATTGGGTCTCGCATGTCCAATTAAGCTTGAAGCTGGTTTGCTCTGGTACATGCTTAAAAGCCGCGGTTGGGCGAAATAAGGTTGTTTGTTACAGATTTGCTCACGGGTAGAATTTCCCTGCTGATGGGGTTCTTGGGAAGCCATGCGGGACATCATGTCATTGAATTGCGTGTCGGATGCTCCCGAGGAGTTACTCCTCAATTTTCGCCCCAATGATGAGGTGAGCTGAGTTTGGCGTGGCCGTTGAGAGTTTGGGAGGGGTCCAAGAGGGCGTCGATTGCTGGGGAGGTCCCCGCGATGGTGTTGACATCGCGGAAATGTTTTAGTCAAGTACCGAGTGAGTGGTTTACGAGTGGTTCGGAATGTCGCTTTGTTTCAACGCCAGCCAAGATGCCGAAGCCATCGTTTCCCATCACCTGTCAAGGCTAGGATTATCGTGTACTAGAAACACCGGGGACAAAGTCAGTGTTTGAGTCACGTCTCTCGGATCGATCGTCCAAAGACCAGGCCGACGCATTTCAGGCGGACTCGGAGAAATAATGCAGCTATTATTACCACCATACCTATCAGAAAACATCAGATAGCCAGGACGCCCAAGTACTCTGGTCAGTCCATCCACTGCTCTGATCCCTACCTCACCCCGATCAGCTGCCAGAGGGACATTATCTTGACCCCGCAAAGATTTGAAGCTCGGGTCAACATGATGTGCGAACCTATAGCATGGAACGCCTGGAACGGGCGCAGACGTCTGGGCATTCTTCATGATTGCCCAAATCTGCCTCCTATGTGTATAGAGTTTGAGGCAGTCGTCTTTCGAGGTCTGTAGATCAGGCGAGTTTATTTTCAGAATTTCCTGATTATCTGGTAAGATTATTTTCTCGCTGAGTTCGGTTCGAGATCTACTAGGTCCCCGTGGGCTTGGTTGAGGGGAGATGCCTGGGCAGATGTTAGCATGAATGAGACATGATCGGGATATGATCACGGCAAGGATGAAGTAAATGAGGATATTTGTGTGATTACCGAGGTGTATAAGAAGGTCTGGTATCCTCATCAAACATCTGTCTTCTTTTCCACATCGTTACCAGACATTCAGTCAGCTCGATTACGCAATACATTCATCGCACTGAGCCACTCTCAACATGCCTACCCTCTCTTGGAAACAGGCCCTTCTTGGCCTGCTCCTATTGGAGCCACTGGCAGCTGGACTTGCCGTTCCTCCTAAGCCTGATATGATGGATCCAGAGGATCACCTCGGTATCAAGGCACGACGCAATGATCCTGCGGTTCACGTTCCAGACGCAAGCGTTTGGGTTCGAGACCGTTGCCCAGATGACGATGGACCCGATCGTGGTGAGTACTGCCTACAATAGCCAACAAGGCTTCGTCAGAGCTAATCCAGATCCTCACAGGCGGACGGCCACCCAGACCGCCGCAGTTGCGTGCTCGCGATTGCAACTCGCCCAGGCCTCCTGATGATGGCGGTACGTTGGGAACTCAAGACCAACCGTGAAGATTCCTGGCTAATGATCGGCGTTAAGGACGACGTCCACCTAAGCCTGAGGACGGCCCAGATGGCGACCGTGGTAAGTGTATTCAAGTACCCGAATAACTTGGTCGAGGCTTACAATGACTGTGAAGGTCGAAACCCCCCAAGGCCTCCCCAGAAGAGGGACGGCGTTGATGATGGACGTAAGTGAAACATAGAATGGCTCTACTCTTGTAAAGTGTTTAACAACAACGAGCAGCTCGACCGCAACAGACGCCGCCACCGCCGCCGCCGAATCCACCTCCTAATCCGCCTCCGCCGCCGCCACCTCCGCCAAATCCTCCGCCAAACC